>PVIJ01015917.1:0-34620 GCA_004024925.1 Scalopus aquaticus
AACAACAAATGCTGGAAAGGATGTGGAGAAAAAGGAACTCTTCTACACTGCTGGTGGGAATGTGAACTGGTCCAACCACTATGGAAAGCTGTATGGCGATTCCTCAAACTGCTAAACATGGAGCTTCCATACGACCCAGCAATCCCACTTTTGGGAATTTACCCAAAGGATACAAAAACACTAATCCGAAAGGATACATTCACCCGTATGTTCATTGCGGCACTGTTGACAATAGCAAAGGTATGGAAGCAACCCAGATGTCCAAAAATAGATGATTGGATCAAGAAGATGTGGTACATATACACAATGGAATACTATTCATCATGGAAAGAAGATAAACACATACAATTTGCAGCGACATGGATGGAATTAGAAGGGATCATACTCAGTGAAATAAGCCAGAAAGAAAGAGAAAAATATCGAATGGTTTCACTCATAACAGGACTACAAGGAAACCAAATAGGAGAGAGACAATCAGCGGGGTGGGGGGGGGGAGGCGGAGGGAGGGAAGGAAAACCGCACAAAATGGAATAGAAAAGAACTCAAGGGATCATGGAGATGGATCACGGGTGAATTGGTGGTGGGCTACCCAAGGGGAATACAAAGTGTAAAAGACATAAATAACAATAAAAATATATATTAAAAAAAACAAAACAGTATGTTCCACCTTTAGGCTCTAATCACTATAACCTAGCATGTGAAATTTTTCCAACATTAATTATATCCCAGTCTTCAGGTAGAAGGACAGGTGAGGGACTCTTGGCAGAGTAAGAACAGTTATACAAAGAATATCTCTTCCTCATCTAGTATGGTCTAAAGTTGATTCAACAGAGTGTGATAACTCCATATCAGTTGAAGGTGAATGAGGACATCAGTTGGAACCCCTTGAAATCCTTACAAGAGGTAGACATGACTGCCACTGCAGTGCTGCCTGACGTATACTGTGGAGTTTTCAGGAATTCAATGACTGTCCTCTGACCATTTGCAGAGGGCACAAGAGTAAAGACCTCCTACCACCATTCCTACCACCCTTGAGTGCTATAGAAAAAGTGTGTTCTACGGTGGCAAATTGATGGGTGAAAGTCAACAGAATAACAGAGACTGATGCTGAATCCACACTTTCTGCTCAAACTCAAGGTAAGATACAGTGGATAGTTGGTAACTTGGAGCCCTGAACTCTTCTGCCAATATAAGCAAGAGTCAGCTAAAATCAACATGGCAACACCTCTGGAAAACCAGTTCTGTGCAATCTCAAAAAAGAAATACCATGTGAGTCAAGAAATTGTTTACTAACAGGTCACCCTTTGGAACTGAGCATGATAGCATCCAAGGATGAACTCATGGGCTAGAACTTGTTAGAATATCTGGTCAATTTCTCATGTGGATTTGAGGCAGTTAGGGATTTGCAGAGTGTTCTTAAGGAGTCTTAGAATATCCATGTTGAATGGTAGGCCCAGCAGGATCCTATCTTTGGCACTGGAGGGAGACAGAAAATTTTGAGAGAGGCTTTTCAAAGAATGGTGTACTGAGGTACATGGCCTCAACAGGGTTCTTATTCAGGTCTCAGAACAATGGTGTCTACATTGTAAGTATTCCAGATGATTTCCTAATATGGCTATTTTGATCTTTCACTTCCTCTTATAGCAGAGGAAAAATTATTTTAACCACTGAAGAAGTGTCTCTGAGATAGTGAGGGCAAAGTTTATAGCTCTGTGATGCAGATTGTAATGCTTCCCTTAGATGTTGGCTAAAATGTTCTCTCTTAGTTGTGGGGTGTCTATATTATAGCCTATTGAATAGTTGGAGTGGTAGGGTATTATTTTACCATTTCATACAGAGTCTTTAATTTTTCTGATTTTTGCTCAAGGCTTATTTTGGTCAAGTATTCATCTCTGGAATTGATAAAAAGGATAATAGGTCCTCTCCTGGCACAACATTTTAGGACTGGTTTGGACTTTTAATGTCTATCCTTAGATCCTAAATTTCATGCTTAGAATCTCAACATATGTTAGAAGTTATCTCTTTTTACATTATTTGCTTCCAGTACTTGTTAATGGGACTTAAATTTGTTGTTACTCGATGCCTTATCTTTTCATTTCCTTATTTTTTAAACTTACTTTTGCCTATGCTTAGAATGGATGAATTCAGCAGACTCGTTTGATATTAAACTGCTTTCAATGTATATTAAAAATAATTCAGAGAAATTGTTCTTGTCTGATAAATTCAGGTTTCTCTCCCTCTCAATCCTATGACCTTTGAATTCCAATCAGCATATGGTTACCTGGTAACCAGGATCATTTTAAGTTAGGATATCCCTATTTTTCTTGTTTCTATGTCAACCACTCTGCATAAACATCCTATCAAATTATAGAATTAGCACATAATAAACTCTTATTTTTCCTAAAATATCATTGAATGCTTTATTTTTTCTTTTGCCTATTTTAAAGAAAAAATATTTTTTTCTAAGATCATTTGAACATAAAATGAACACAGAAACACAATTTTGAGCAATTGTGTGGAAAGGCTCATGTAGAAAGGCAATGAAAGTGGTCTTTCGCCCTCAACCAGTGAGAAACAGTGACCCTTGTTTTTATAATCCATAAGGAACTGGGTTCTGCCAGCAGCCACATAAACTCAGAAGCTCACTCTTCCCAAATTATAACCTGAGATGAAACTGTAATCCCGACTGACCCAGATGGTTGGCATGTGAGAAATACTGAAGTAGAGGACCCAGCTAAACTGTGCTTGGGATCTTGATCCAGAGAAACAGATAAAACTGTTTTCAGCTGCTAATTTTATAATTTGTTATAGATAGCATTTAGATAATGAATGTTGAGGGCAAGAAGTGGGTGATAAATGCAAGAAGAGTCAATCTAGTCATAACCATAGTGCTAACCTGTTTTTTGATGTTGGGAAAAATAACATCTCCTCTAGACCTTGATTGATATTCATTCTATCAGATACAAAGTTTAATTTGTGGCAGTAAAATAATGTTTTTAAATTTAAATGAATTCATGGTATGAACTGTACTTTGAACAGGCTTTAAGAAATCTATATTTATAAAAAATATGAAGTTTCCCATTGGTCATTATCATCATCATTATTCTGTAGTGTGTTTCTGGGAATAGCATGAGTTTTATATAGTCATAGACCTAATACTTACAAAGTGCCTAGCACTTGATGATAGCTTTTATTATTATTTCCAAGGGGAAGGAGGCAGTCAAAATCTAAAGGCTGTTAGGCAAACTACAAAATGAAAAGTTTTTGGATTCTTGTAAAGCTCACATCAAGTATGTATATTTTGAAAAGTGCTGTACCCCAAAATAATGTTTCTCTTTCCATAAATTCCATGTATCTCATTGAATCATGTTGCCACTAAAAATTACTAATGCAATCACAATTTTGTATAATGTTTATCATATCTAGTAAAACTACTATGTAATTATTACCATTTCACAGCTTAAGGTTAAGCAGCATTTTCTGATTTTTGCTTTTGGAATGATTTAATAGTATGTCAAATTTCTGGAATGGTAAAATACCTTCAGGTAGGCTGTATCTTTCATCCGCAAATCCCTGCTATTTACAACTATCAAAACATATCATTAGAAGCAAATGGCAGGGAGATAGAAGTGAACAAATACATGCATTATTCATAAACTGTTTTTCTCTTTTGCTAATTTTCTCAAAACCATCTTTTCTTTAGGAGATGCCCAGAAGCATGCATTTAGATTAGTTTATTAACAAGATCATTAATCAGGAATCCATGTTTTAAAATGTCTTGGTGATCAGCAAGTAAAGTAAAAACAGATGCCTATAAGAAGTTGTGGAATCTCGTATAGTTGTAACAAATTAATAATTAACTAAGTAATGATTTATTAATTTAATGCTAAAAACATTTAAGGAATATAATGTACAGGTAATTAAAACATTGAAACCAAACTACATATTTTCAAATATAAAGGTTAAATGTGTTCATCTCGGATAAATTAAAGAGTTTAATCGACATTTCACAGTGATTTTTAATTATGATCATTATTCTCTCCTATGAAAGATTGGCAGATGAGATAGGAAGTACTTTCAGTTCTAGTTTAGAGATGAGAATTCTGAAATCAAGTTAGTTTTATAAGACCCATATAGCTGTGAGTCCCATCTTTGATTGTGAGTCCCATCTTTGATTGTTAATGATACTTTCTCAATCAGTGTTTTAGTTTGCTTCCTATCCCTTGAAAACTTGTGACTTGAGCTCAGAAAATCTGTACTTCTTTTGAACCTCAGTTTCTTTTTGAAAAGAATAATCCTATTATCTCACTGATAGTGCCACAGTGGAAATCACTGAAGTTAAAGAACTTCAGAGAACAAGTTTTAACAATTAGCATATCTAATAAATTAATTCTAATGTTGTAACATTAATCTTTGTTTTTACAGTCCCATGATGTAAAATAAAAAAGATTCTATCATGTCTTAAAAGATATGTAAGTCATTGACTTTCTATGTCAATCTTTATCATAATCCATGTCTGAATTCAGAGTTTCTAGTTCCAAGAAAGATGCGTATAATTATAATCAAAGAAATATTTTTGTCCCAATGAAGTTGCATAATTACATATTCTACAGTAAATATGTTATCTGCAGAGTGAAATTAATTGGTATACATAAATCATGTGTTTGGATAATAATATCAGTATGCAAGAATACAATAGACTTTCCTACTTGCATTAAAAAATATAATTGAATTTACATCTTTCAATAAAAGGCTTACACTTCCAAAAATATTACTTTTACTTACTAATTTTACACTAATTATTTTCAAAATCTTTGGCAATCATTGCATAGCATTTAGACATTTCTTAGAAACTCACTTGGAAATTTCTCCAAAAATATTTTATTTAAAATTATTGCACTAACTATTAAATTCCTATTTATGAATCATATTGTAGGCTTTGTTTTCACTGATAAGGAAAACCTTTGCAGTTTCCATGGCAATTACAAACTTGAAAGACCTAGGGAAGGACTGAAAAATTTCTCAGCAGCTGATACAGCCAGAATGATAGAAAGATGAAAGTGAATAAGTTGCTCTTATTATTTTCTATTTCAAAACTCTCTGTACATTACTTTGCCAAAAATCACTGATATGATCAGCTTCTTATCCAGACACCTGCAAAATAATTCATTCTAACAGTAATTTTAAATTTTACCAACACATGCCTGTTATTTCTACATTTGTGAGTGAAGTTTTTCCTCTTTTTCTTCTTATTATTTGGAAAGACAAGTGTAGCAGTGAAAATATCTGAGATGAACATTTTCCTATAGAGTAATAAGCAAGACCAGAGAACAGCTAAGAATAAAGGTGTGGAGAATTGAATCCAGGACATGAGATAGAAATTTAATGTTGATAAGATACAATTTCAAGTGGCTTTAGAAGTTTGTCTTTGAAAATGGAGTACTTCATTTCTACTATTCTTTCAGGGATGATGATTTTGTGATCTAAAATACAATAAGAAGTACCTGTTCAGAAAGGTCAACAACTAAAAATTTTTCAACTTTCATTGTGAAGATCTCCCTTGTAATACTTAATAGAATGTTTTTTTCTTAACCCCTGATTAATACTCCACCTCAGAAGATATCCCCCTCCAAATCCTTGGAACCTGTGACTGTATTATCTTAAATGGTAGCAGGGACTTTGCAAATGTAATTAAGTTTTATCTTCGATTTGGAAAGAGAATCCTGGATAATCTAGGGTCTAATGTGAACCTAAAAGGAAGGCAGGCAAATTAGCAACAGAGAAAAAGCAATGTTGATGATGGAACTACAAAGAGAGATTGGAAGAGACTGTGCTGGTGGCCTTCAGAACAAGGATGAGGATAATTTACTTATACTGGAAAAGGCAAGCAAATGTATTCCCCCTGAATCCTTCAGAAGAAATGAAGTTTTGTAGACAGCTTATATTTTGACTTCTGACCTCTAGACTATAAGAGAATCGTCGAAGGCATTGAATTTATGGTAACCTGTTGTAGCACCTATAGGTAATACACCTGCCCTATTAGGGTGATAAAAACATACCAAAGATGGGTGAATTTAGGGACTTGGAAAATGTTAATTTCATGTGGAATATATAGAACTGTAACTACCCCTAGTTATGATTTTTGATCTACTTCTTTCGTGGAATAAATGCTTATTTTTTGAGTTTGAAATGAAAGCTGCTAGAAGCAGTCAATTTATTATGCTTCATTTTCAAATGTATTTCCCAAAATTATCCATTCATATTTTTTAAATTGAAGTATGAAGGTACACAGATAAAAGTAATTCAGCCCTATTATGGAATAATATCTTTAGTGTTTGAGCTTAGTATATGTAATTTACTGAGTATTAAAATATTTTTAAACGGTTATATGAAAAAGGAGCTATCATTTGTTTTCTGTATTTTTTTTTGGTAAAAAATGTATTCTGAAGATGCTGTCATTTTTGTTCAACAAAAGAACATTCCAATTGGTAGAAGATATAGTTTTTATTAAAAAAATTCAGCTGCATCTCAGCTGGGGCTGGAAAGTCTATCACCAAATCTTAGCTCCAATCTCTTACTAAGTATGTGCTTTAGAAAAAGTTATTTATCCTATGCTTTATTTGGTTTCCTGTAAAAGAGTTTAAAATTGCACCTTATTGCAAAAAATTGCATGACTTTATATATGCGTGTGTGTATGTATGCATATGTGTGTATGTGGGTTTGTATCACTCTGATTTGTATCTAATGCAAAGGAGATAAAGTTTAAAAGTGTGGGTTATTTTAATTGTGATAGGTTTTTTTTCAATCCTTAAGGCACAGCAACAAGTTTTTTTTTTTTAAAGATTCATTTGTTTATACATACAAGCTGGGGTACAGGCCAGAGGCATGGGACGGTGAGAGGGTTCACCGGAGACAGGGTGGGGAGCAGAACAGGCAGATCAGAAATACACTGCTGAGGGGAGCAGCGGGCGAGGCAGGAGAGGTCTGCCGCACCATGTGGGATTCTCCCTGGCTGGGCTTCGAACCCACATCGCGCGCTGCCAGCAGCTCCACAGCGCAGCGCCCAACCGCTGTGCCACTGGGGAGGCCCACAGCAACAAGTTATTATTTGCAGAAAACAGAGTCTTATCCAATTATAAGACTGGGACATGTTTTTCAGTATAAAATAAATATAATCCTTAATCTCTCAGAGGATCTGAAGCATCCTTTCCAATTTTTCTCTTCATCTAAAGGAGTCTCAATGTAAAAAAAAAAAATGATTTATGCAGAAACATAGTTGCAAGTAATTAGAACTTTTTAACCCCTTCTTTTAAAGTAACTTGTAAAGACTGGATATTTTAAAATCACCTAATCAGAATTCTTAAAAGAGGATTTAACTTTGAAAAAAAATTTACTAACTTCATAGATTTTTTAATTGGAAAGTTTTTAAATTGAAAAGCATCAATGAGCTGCTTCCTTAGTTTATACCTTGATTTTATTTTTTTTAGTAAAATGCTATTTTCAAATATTTTTAATATCGAGGGTTTCAAGGATTTTATTTTTAAACCTTAATTTAAACTTGTCAGAATTTTGATTTACGTGCTGATTTCAAGCAAGATTTTATGTTATCATAGTCATATAATGGCACATGGTTGCTAGCACATAATATTTTAAAATGTTATTTTTCTGTAATAACATCAACCCTTATCTCTCCTTTTTGCCAGCTAGTGTACCTACTGTCATTTTCCCAGATGTCAAATCTTGCTTTCTGGTCTTGGTATTTGTGGACTCACTTCCTTGTAAAGAAAATAATTGGGGAGTAATGAAAATCTGTGAGACTCTCCCCTGGAATAGTTTAAGAATCTCTACTGAAGATTGGGAGAATGGAGGAAAGTAATGGAATCTTAGATCGGAACTACTGTCCTTCCTTCTTTTTCACTTTGCAGCGTCTTCTAACTTGGGGAATCATGTAACACTCAGACAGCCTAGGGATCTGGGAACCCAGGAGGATTGGAACAACCACAATATTCACAATGCCCTCAGGAATCTAACATGCTATGGAATTAGAAGAATTATCTGTGTGGGATGTGTTGAGTCAGACAGCCAATGCGGTGATAGAATGAGAAAAGAGATGCTTATTTCATCTTATTTTGGATTTGTAAAGACAGTTGTTTTGTTTAACATTAATTTATATATTCCAAGGCAAAAGAAAAAAATCAACTACAGAGGTTTTAAATCAGAATTGCTAGCAATTCTAGATAAGTTGCATGTACAAACATTTGCTCATCCAACAGGTTCCCAAGTTCTCTCTTTTCCAGGTGCAAGGAAAGCACCACTATGGCTAGAATATGACAAAAATCATGTTGCATTTGGGTAGCTGAAAATAGTTATTAGAGAGAGCAGTGCTTTTTTTCCTCATGACCAATTGTTTCCTGTCATGGGGTTCCATGTTTTTAGTATAAGGCTCCTGTTCTCCATGATCTTTCAGGGAAGAAATAACTTCATTTCATCTGTAAATGTAGAAGGAGCCTGACATGCTCATACACTTTTCTAATTCCTGCTCCCAGGAAACTCATATATTTTTTAATGATTTATTTATTTATGCATACAAGAACTGGGATGTAGGCCAGAGGTGTGGGGTGGTGAGAGGATTCAGCAGAGACAGAGTGGGGAGCAGAGCAGGCAGATCTACCAAAATACACTGATGAGGGGAGCAGCGGGAGAGACAGGATAGTTCTGCTGTGCCATGTGGGTTAACTCCCTGGTAGGGGTCCAACTCGTGCTGCAGTGGCTGTGGACAGCTTCATTGGCAGAGACTTAACCCATTGCACCACCAGGGATGCCCCAGTAAACTCATATTTTATACTATTTTCCCAGACTGTAAGTTTTGCAAGTTGGCAAGCCTCAATGTGGACAGAACATCGGTCATTTTCCAGTGCAACTTGCATCTGACTAGGGTTCCTTAATGGCATATACATTTGTTATGTGGATATAATAATAAAAGCCATATATTAAAGGTGGATATTGATTCCTTTAAGCCTGACTCATGGAAGTGTAGCGATGGTGATATCTACCTGTACAGTCCATAGATTGCTGTGCGCCAGGGACTTAATACTTCAATATAATGACATTTCAATCTGTGTTATAATGCCCATTTCTCATATGCGGAAACTGAGGCACACACATTTGGGTACCCATTGTTACATAGATTGTGAGCAATGGGGCTGGAATTCAACTCCAGGTCCTTGGCCTTCTGTCTTAGCCCCTGCCACAAAGGATATAGGTGTTCTGTTTTCCTCTAAAATTCTAATTCTATAAAGTATTAGACTTGTCCAAGACTGGGAAGGTGGCCTTGCCTAAATATAGTATTCTGGAAGAAACTTTGTGGGTGGGAAAATGAGCCTGAAAATGGAATGTATCCACACATCCCCTCCCCATGCTTTCCTGCAAAAATTCATCCCCTCAAAATTAAATGCAACTTTTTGCAAAGTGGTCAGAACCCTTGAAATGCAGGGAGATTGTTAAAAGCATTAATATCAGTTACAACGGTACACTTCTGTATTTCTTGCCTATTTGAATTCATGGGCTGAGATTTCTATCTGCTGAATTAGAGTGGAAACTCACAACTCTGCAATATTGAATTGGGCTCATTTAGTCAATTTAGCCTATCAGTAAGCCATGCACACTGCAGTCACCATTTTTAGTAAAGTAGATATTCAGCTTTGTTGGCAAAAGATTAAGGTGATTCCCTGTTTTATCTGAAATATTAATTATAGAACTTTGACTGATCTTAATTTTTCATTAAATATAGATGATAGATAGGAGGAAAAATGTGGAATATATTACCTATTTGATTACACATAAGTCTAAATACTGCAGCAAGTCTAAATATAGCACTAAGTAAAACTCATTTCAAAACTGTTAGAATCTTGCTTCTCTATATTGCTTCTCAGTGTAACAAATATGACTTGACTATATTTTAACAACAAACTTTATGTAAGCTGGTCTTTTTGTAGTTCTTGTAATTGCTATCAGGCTTCACTTATTTAGTATATTAGTAAATGATTTGAGGATTTATCTACTTTTGTTTATGTATCACATATTTTAAAAGGTAATTAATCTTCCTTACATTGTCATTACACACACATTATGTGAAATAAATATAGATACAGGTATATGCAGATGTGGATAGACTCAAAAATCTCTATATTGAGTTATAGTTATTCCAAATAAATTCAATATTTCTTACAGTTCTCCAAATTATATTCTTTACATCAATGTAATACCTATTATATTTGTTGAAATGATAATATTTGTACTTTTTTTTCACTAAATATCAGTTAAGTAACTTCTAATACCAGGGGTTGTTTTTATACTGAGGATACAGAGTTAAGGAAATTCCTTCTATAATGTTTTAGCAGTTAGTTTGGTCTGTGGTGAGAGTGGAATTTCTTAATTCTTTCTGACTTTAGGGCATGAGTGTTTTGTATTTCTCAGTAAGTATGGCACTTGTTGAAAATTTGTCTGACATGCTTTTTACTAAGTTGAGAATGTTCTCTCTTATTCTTTGTTAAAGAGTTCTTATTTGGAATTGGGCTTGTATTTTAATTTTTTAAAATTTTACATCTTTTGATGTCATGGTTTTCATTTACACTCTTAATATCACTCTGCAATGATTGATTTTCTTTTTTACAGTTTTATTTGTAAACCAAATTATTGAGGATTGATTGACATGTAAAAAGCTGTACATGCTTAATGTATACAACACAATGAGTTTGGGAATAAGCATATACCCATGACCCTTGGCCATCACCAGGGGTGATTCTATAAGTTTGACTGCTAGTTTATATTACATTTGTTTGTTGTCTCTGAGCTTTTTTTACTTAAATGTCTCCCATGTCTGTCTATGTTGTCACAGGTGGCAGAGTTTCCTTTTTTTTTTTAAGACTAAATGATTTAATGTATATATACACTATAGTTTTCCATTTATCCATTAATGGATATTTAGAAAAGTTAACTAAGCTTTGCATTCAGGAATAAATTCCAACTGGTCATAATGTAATGTCATCTATGTTCATTTGTGATACTGAAATTTCATTTTCCTCTCTCCATCTTTTGTATTTCGGCAACACAGACCAGATTAAATTAGGTGGGAAATATTATCTCCTCTTCAGTTTTCTGAAAGTTTCCATAGAATTACTGTTACATCTTTAAAAATGTTCATTCAGCTTTGATGAGTGAAGCCATCTGCATCTGGAGTTATCTGTATGAAAAGGATTTCCACTGTACATCCAGTATATTCATAAAAATTGGGTCATTCAGTTTATCTGTTTCTCCTTGACTGAGTTTGGTAGTATGTGTTTTTTGTGAAATTTCTCCATTTCATCTACAAGGTCAAATTTATTAGTATAAGGTTGTTAACAATAGTCTCTTAACTTAAATTTATTATCTGTAGGCTATATAGTAACTCTAACTAATATTGCTAATACTGGTAGTTTAAGACGTTTTTATTAACAATAATTAGACAGTGAGAGATTTATCAAATGTATTGATCTATTCAGAGAAACAGCTTTCCATTTCACTTCATTATTCTTGTTTTCTATTTGATTGATTTTCACCTTGGCTGTTAATAATTCCCTTTTTCCTTATTTTGGATTTGTTTTGCTTTTCCTTTGCTGCTTTTAAGGGAGAAGTGGAGGACATTCATTTGGGACTTTACTCTTTTCTGATATTAATTTTTAGTGCAATAATTTCCTTCCCAATGTTGATTAGTATAATCTCAGATTTATTGCACTTTCATTTCTATTCATTTAATTTTTATGATGAGATATTCTTTGATACACAGATCATTTAGATTTGAGTTACTCATTTTCCAGATATTTGTTTGTTTTTTCAGATATCCGTTTGGCAGTGCTTTCTGGTTTAATTTCACTGTCTCATAGAACATAGTTGTTATAATTTAGAACAATTAAAATTTATCAATGCTTGTTTTATAACCCCAAGTATGTTTTATCATTGTAAACACTCCATTTGCACTTGAAAACAAGGAGTGTTCTGTTATATAGGGTGAAAAGTTCTATAAATATCTGTTAGGCAAAGTTGTTTAATAGTGTTACTAAACTCATCTATATCTTTACTGACTTTCTGGCTACATTCTAGATTAACGACTGGGAGAGAGACTTTGCATCTTTGACTTTAACTGTCAATTTGCATATTTTTTTCTTGTAGTCATTTCAGTTTTTCTTCATGAATTTTGAATTTTTGTTACTTACATGCATAATCATTTTAAGTTTGTTAAGGTCCTCTGGTCTGCTTTTCCTTTGTAACCTACTTACTCTGATATCAATTCACTGCTCCAGGTCTTATCGGCCTAGTGTTAGCTTGATATATGGTTTTCCATCATTTTACTGTTAGCCTATAGATGTATCTATATTCTAAATAGATTTCTTTGTAAACAGCAAATATTTTAAAAAATATTTTATTGCTGTGTTTAGACTAGTTATATTTAAGATGATTATCAATATAGTTGCCTTTAAATTCTGTTCCATCTCTTCCTTTTTAACCCTTTTTAAATATTTCAGATTTATCCATTTGTTGTCTTAGTAATGGTATTAGTTTGTTCAGGCTGCTGTAACAAAATACCATAGACTGGGTAACTTCACTAAAAGAAATTTATTTCCTCACTGGGAGACTGGAAAGTTCAAGATCAAGGTGGAGACAAGGTTGGTTTCTTCTGTGGCCTCTCTCCTTGTCCTGTACATGATTTTCTTCATGTGAAATTTATTTTTATTGAGGGGCGTTGGTTTCCGAACATTGTATCTGTGTTCGATGGTATAGATCATACCCCTTCATGATTACTCTCTTACTACTTCTTCATATAATAACTCTGTGCTCCTGCCGTTAGTGTCTCTCTTTTGAGGACACCTGTCATTGTGTTAGTTTATGACACCATCCTAATGGAGAGAGTCACTTTAACTTAAATGCCTATTTAAAGATGGTGCACAGGTGAATTGGTGGTGTAATTACAGGTATAGTCTCAGGGACTACACCTGAGAAAAGAAAGAAAACATTGTAAAAAAAATGAATATACAAAGATGTAATATATATGTGTGTGTGTGTGTGTGTAATTATATATAATATATAATTACAATATATATATATATATAACTAAAAAAATGAATAAAGTTAGATCCCTCTCCCCCCCAAAAAAAAAAAAAAGATCTTGTTTTTAAATACCATTACATTCTGAGATCCTGGGGGTTGGAACTTCAAAATGTGAATTCTGAGGGGACACAAGTTAGCCTAAACACTGGCCTTTAGCTCTTTGTTGTGTAACTTTATTTTCTGAGTTATAGTATATGGCATTGATATGTAGCTGTGATATTGTAGCACTTAGTGCAGTTCCACTTCCCTTCTTCTGACTTTGGTGCTGCAGTTGCCATCCATTTCACTTCTGCATATGCAATCACCCAGAATATATTGACAGTATTTTTTTCAATAGTCATTCATCTTTTAAAGATATTTAGTTATATATTTGTTTCAAAAGTCCTTTACTTTCACATTTCTTTCTATGCATGTAATTTTATTAATTCTAATATCTTTCTGCTGTATGTGTTATTTTGGGTCTTTTTTCCGATATTTTCATTTTCATTTTGGTATTTTTAATTCCTTTTGTAGGTCTAGATTTCTTTTTCATTTTATTTCATTTACTATACTAATATCAAGTATCTAGTTCATGGTGTCAGTGCTTCTAGAAAAGCTAATTATTTAGATTGTTCCTGCTAGGGCAGTAGTAATTAATGTTAATAATATTGATGAAGTCAAATATTAACCTTAGTGTTATTTAGAACTAAATATAGACTTGAATTATTTGCTATCAATGCCATTCTCTCCAAAGAACTTCACTAAGCATTTGCAATATAAGTCTGCTAGTGATGAAATCTTTTGTTTTGAAAAATTCTTTGTTTTTGGATTTTTTTAATTTTTTTAATCCAGTTTCTTTTAAACTTTATTTTCTAAAAAATATTCCTTTGCTGTCCTGTGGATTTGATAAGCATTTTGCTGCTGTTTTCATTATATATTTATATATAATGTGTTTTTATTCCCTGCTTTTAGGATTTTCTCATTTTTATGTTTTTTTTTAAAACATTTCTTTTTTCTTTTTTTTAAAGATTTATTTATGTATGCATATAAGCTGGGGTACAGGTCAGAGGCGTGGAGCGGCAAGAGGGTTCACCAGAGACAGAGTGGGGAATAGAACAGGCAGATCAGCGGAAACACACTGATGAGGGGAGCAGTAGAAGAGGTAGGAGAGTTTGGCCATGCCATCTGGGAATCTCCCAGTCCAGGGGTCAAACCTGCATCGCCACTGCCAACAGCTCCAGAGCTCAGCACTTAACATCTAGCCACCAAGGAGGCCATCATTTTTATGGTTTAAAAAAAATTTAGTGTGGCTTATTTTGATTTAATTGTGTATCTTAAGCTTGAAATTTGTTGTTTCTTAAATCTGAAACTATAATTTTCATCAAATTGGCAGAATATTTTAAATATAGCATTCAATAAAAGTATTAATTTTTTACTTTTTTTCCTGATAACCCCCTCTGGAACTCCCTATTTCAACTCATTAGGCCACTTTAAATTATTCCATAGCTTGATATTTTGTTCATTTGTTTAAATCTTTTTTCTCTATAAACTTAATTTTTGATAGTTTCCTTTGCTTTGTCTTCTTGTTCACTAAACTTTCCTTCGCCATGTTTAATCTCTCTTAATTCCATTCTTATAAATTTTTAATCTCAGCCATTACAATTTTCATCTTTAGCTGTCCAGTTCAGATCTTCTAAAATATATATTCTGTATTTCAATATATTTTAATATATTGTATTTTAATATATTTAATCTTTCTTCTCAGTTTTTGTCCACATGAAAAACATTAGAACACTACTTGATATGCATTTCTACTAATCTAATTTTGGTATTATTTCTAGATAATTGTTAACTGATAATTTCCCTTCTCTTTATGGATTCTCTCTTTACATGGCTAAGTTTTGATTGGATGCCAGACATTACCTTGCTGGGTACTGGATATTTTTGTTTTGTTCTTAAAATTCCTTGAATATTGTTAATCTTTGTTTTGGAATATTGTTAACTTACTTGGAAATGATCTTGGTTTTCAACTTTTTAGACAGCGTCAGAGAAATATTTTGAGTTATTTGGCTTATTCTTGAGGCAAGACTCTGAACATTCTATGCAGTATCGCATAAATCATGGGATTTTCCATCCTGGTTGACAGGAATCACTCTCCTTGTTGTCTGTGTCCAAATCTTGAAAACCATTACTTATAAATATTCCTCTTCTGCTCCCCATCTTTTTTTGTCTCTCAGGTGGAAGTTATGGTGGTAAGCCTAGGTCTTATTACTTCATCTAGGCAAAAAAAATACTTAGACAAAAACATTTTCTTTGTTAAACAATAAAACTTACATGTTTTGGTGAAGATATAAAAAAATTTATTTTCTAATGTACTGTATTTTGTTTCAGTGCTCACATTGGTGAGTGATGTAGAACTATTTTTCAAAACTATGCATAAAAGATGTGTAGTTCTACCATACACCTATGGAGATTGTGTGAGTTTTCAACTTATTGCCTTAATCTTATTTCTGATTGAAATGTGTTCGATATGAGTTCAGATGTTTATTTTTTTATGATTAGTCATTTCTTCTATGATTTTACAAGTAAACTCATTGAAAGTAAAGGGGTCACAGCTTTCCGGTATATATAACCGCACTACACACACACACACACAAACACACACACGGCCACACATTTGTAACATTTTCATAGACCTAAAGTCAAATTCTAGTTATTTTTACTCCCTCAAATTATATTAAAAGCTCTAGGCAATCATTACATGCTAGAGGCACAACTACTAAGATATGACAAGCACTAAACAGATATCCCAGAAAATTATCTGGCAGTAACTTAGCATCTCAAAAACATTTTTTCATAGTTGATACATGTAATTAATCATTTTTAAAAGCATCTTATACTCACAGCATATTTATATCAAGTTTAGATATAAATACATATATTGCATGAGAATGTTCAGTCTAAAGCCTAAATATAAAATGAAATGATGAAGTACTGGAGTCATTCAGTGTTGGCAGATACTTGCATTTTTTTCAATTAAAACATTTAAAATGCTTGCACACTTAAATGTTTAATTTTCATCGTAAGTTTTCAATAATCTTTGAAACATCTTGGAAAGATACAGTGAATCTTCATATTAAAGATTTTAAAATTCACTGACCTTGGCAGTTACATGATGCCTCACAAAGTTATGTTCCATTTATCTTCAATTCATTTTGTTATTTTTAAAACAGAATTTGTCCCACATGAGGATGTGTGATTTTAACATTTTTGAGATGAGAGAAACAGATAAAAATGTGACAAAAATATTTGAATTGAAGATGATTATTTATAAAAAGTGAAAGAATATAAGCGTTTTTCAGGGACTTCTTAACATTGGAGACCCAACCTCAACTCTTCACCTAATCTTTCCTATAGATTTTACTTTTAATATATTTAAAGGTTTTTTTTATACTTATAGTACTCGATGGAGGAGAAAGTATTAAAGCCAAGATCTTTGAACTACTGCTGTTTGAGTTGAATTAAGAATTTCAACTATTCCTTAGAGATACCTGTCTCATTAATTTCAGTATGGATTTTGTCAGCATAAAGACTATATGATTAGGCATTAAAATTAACTTTCTGAGAAGCTCAAGAGAAATTAGATTTCACATGGGTTTAGACTAAGTATTTTTTTTTAATCAAAGCTTCAGGGTCATTTACAAGAAATAGACAAATTTTCGAAGTGGGTACAACTAATATACACTATGAAGAATTTTTTACTAAAAATCATCTCCATGTATTCATTAAAACAATTACTAAACATTCAATAGAATACCAGTTAATAAAAGTTCTTAAGAAAAAGAAAAATAAATCACTATATTTTTCTGTCACCTCTTAATTATTCCCTCCTTTTTCTAACGCTTCACATATACCTGAAAGTGTTTAATCTTTGATGATGTATTTGAAAATTATTACAGATACTATAATTTACTTATAATCAGGGTATCTTAAAAACTTAATCTTGATAGATTATACTTATAGAAATATAAGAGGGCCTCCCTGGTAGCAGAGGGGTTAGTCTCAGTGCTATCAAGCTATCACCAGCCACTTTGCATGAGTTCTTTTTTTTTTTTAAGATTTTTTTTAATTTATGCATACAAACTGGGGTGGAGGCCAGAGGTGTGGGGTGGTGAGAGGATCCACCAGAGACAGAGTAGGGAGTAGAACAGGCAGATCGACTGAAGTATACTGCTGAGGGGAGTAGCAGGTAAGTCAGGAGAGGTCTGCTGTGCCATGTGGGAATCTCCCTGGCCAGGTATGGAACTCATCCTGCAGTGGCTCTGGATAATTTCATAGTGCTGCGCTTAACCCTTTCGCCACCCGGGAGGCCCTGTAGCGTGAGTTCTACCTCCAGCCAGGGAGCTAACCCATGTGGCACAGCAGACCTCTCCTCTCATACCTGCTGCTTCCCTCAGCAGTGTATTTCATTAAATCTGCCTGCTCTGCTCCCTACTCTGTTTCTGGTGAAGC
This sequence comes from Scalopus aquaticus, assembly GCA_004024925.1. Classification (NCBI taxonomy): domain Eukaryota; kingdom Metazoa; phylum Chordata; class Mammalia; order Eulipotyphla; family Talpidae; genus Scalopus; species Scalopus aquaticus. Next base: position 17,635 of record PVIJ01015917.1, read on the forward strand.
CTCTCACCCCCCAACCCCACACCTCTGGCCTATACCCCAGTTCTTGTATGCATAAAAAAATAAAGAAAAACAAATATTCAAAAAAAAATTTAAAAATACAGTAAGAGGGCCTCCCTGATGGCATAGGGGTTAAGTCTCAGCACTATCACATTATCACCACTGTGGCCTGAGTTAGGTCCCAGGCCAGGGAGCTAACCCACATAACACAGCAGACCTCTCCTGCCTCGCCCGCTGCTCTCTTCAGCAGTGTATTTCTGTAGATCCTATTCTTATGCTCCTTATTCTATCTCTGGTGAGTCCTGTCACCCTGGAATCTTTGGCCTAGTTCTTGTTTGCATAAATAATAGAAAAAGAATTTGAGGCCATGTTCTAAAATCATTACATTGTGTATACTACTTTGTATTCTGTTTTTCCACTGATATTATATTGTAAACATAAAATACTCTTTTTGTGGCATTTAAACTTCTATTTAGCATCATCTAGCTCTGCTAGCCAAAATTTTCAGTATAGATGCAGATATCAAGTTATAATAGTACTGAATGATTTAGGTAGGGAAAAGGTAGTGTCTGTACAAGAGATATTGTCATAATAAGGAATCATGAGAAAATAAAACAACTTCATGGATTTTTAGCCAGGTTAAAATTATTCCGAACGAACATTTGCATCAAGAAATGCATCTTTTAGCATTTCATTGAAAATGACAGGGCATATTTAATTTCATAAAAGAATATTAGATGTTGTGTATGTACTTTAGTAAGTGCAATATAATAATCTTAGAACTACTAAACTGTAAAATTTCTGCTGCATCAGCCAATCCATGTTTGTATCTACAACTTTGTCAAAAGCCAATAAAGCAAAAAAGCTTATTCATCTTGCTAAGGGGTTGTAAGCTCTATTTATTTAAAATGGAATTCGGAGATTGGTTTTTCCATTTTGATATAAGTCGTGTATCACTTTCATTTAGTGGCATCAAATGTTAAGCCTCAGTAAAACTGCCTTATAGAAGAAAATATATGAGGTTGACTCCATGATAAACAATTCTTAGATCAAAGAGGATGCTAACACTGGGATAGGTTAAGCATATATATATATATATATATATATATATGTATGTATGTATGTATGTATGTATGTATGTGTATATATATGCACAAATATATGTATACATATATGTATGTATACATATATGTTTGTATATATATGTGTGTGTGTATATGTGTGTATATATATTCTGGTAATATGTATAGTTTATAAAGCTCTATTAGTAAAAAAAAATAGTTCCTACTTTGGGATGCTAACTGTAATAATGTACCATCTCCATTAAAACACCTTGGCTGGCATATTTGTGAAAACTGATAAACTAGAAGGAAACAAGAAACTGAACTAAGACTCCTAAACTGAACCTATGGTTCATGATTGTTCTTCTAAATCCATAACTTTCCTGAAATCCAAGTATGGAATATTGCTGTGCTCACCGATAGATACCTCGCCCTAAATCTCCTTAAAAATCAAAATAAGGGAGAGAAGAGCACAAGAGACTGTGGTGATGGTTCACAGGTGAATTGGTGGTGGGAATTTTATGGGAGAATATACCTGAAAGGAGAACACATACAAGTGTACATCGTGCAAAAATGAACAATGATGCAATATATGTGTGTGTGTACAAAATAAAAAAAATCAATTTAACAGTTTATACTGATTTTTCCCCTGAGATATCCTTGTGAGCCTCCCTCCCTCCCTCCCTCCCTTTTTTTTTCTTATTGTATTGAGGTAACATGGGAGAAGGAGAGACATATGGGGAGGTTGCCTCATGTTCATGGCAGCTGTAGTGTTTTGGCAGGTGGGCTCTTTAGTAACAATGGTAGCTGCTGTCTTGGACCTTGGTAGATTCAGCTTGTATGTACATTTGATTCTTCTGTCCCAGCTCTCTGAAACCAGCCTGAATCCTTGCTTATGGTTCCTGATGGTATGTGCCTTGGACTTGTTCTGTAGACTTTCTATAGACTTTGCAGCTCTGGGCCCAGCCTGATCTGCTGGATGTTTGCCCATGAGGGAATGGATAATTTTGGAGTTTGGTCAGAAGCCTGTTATTTGAAGCATTTTCTCCTCCATTCCATCCTTCGAACTTCTCATCCATTAAAAATATTCGAACACACTGTGTGCTTTCTTTGCCTTTCTGTACATGAATATTCGAGCACTTACCAAGGGCAATGTGGGTTTTATCCCTTTAACATTTGGGTTCACTGGGCACCCCTTGGTTATATAGATTCACACCAATCCCACCACCAAAACCCCAGTGATCTTCCACCGTGGATCACTGGGCTCCCTCTTCCTTTTTCTCCCACCTTTGCACTCTTCCTCTCTTAGCCTCATCTGTTAGCCTCAGTTCTATAATCAGATTTCTAGGATTTGTTTTAGTTTGTTCCTTTTATTTATTTTTTATTTTCCATGTTTGAGTAAAATCCTTGGTATACATTTCCTACTTTTCATTTTATAGTTGCCATCTGAGACTGTAGGAGTGGGTGAATATTGATTTTCCAAGATGGAAACTGCCTTTATAATGAAATCTAAATGTTTGGTTAATTCCCTCATTAAATTCTTAGTTCCCCCAATGTTTTATTAAATATGGTTGTGTGTAAGTGTCACCCATAGAGGCATTTGAATTTATGAAGCCTTACTATTCAAGTCTTCTCATCCATGATGAAAGCTCCTGTACAGAATTTCTTCCTTCTACCCACTCAGTCCTCTACACTGTCAGCCACTCTAAAGAAAAGCTCTAATAAACCTCTTTAAATACCTGAACTCTGTCATCTATTTTTTGCAGCCTTCCAGGATTCATGATAGTCTAGTATCAAGTATGTTTTATACTCACGTTCTGTTGAACTTCTGCGAATATAGTTGCTCTTCTACTTCATCTGATTCCTTTATTTATATGAGGCCAGTTTAGCATATGCTTTTTATATGTGTCAATTCACAATCTTTAAATATCTAATTCTGTCTCCATTTGAAGGGGACAAATTTGCACTCATCAGCCTTGTTTGATGGTGTTCCAGGAACAAAGGATACCCTGGCATAAGAAAAGTTAGACTCTGAGTGTTACTTATTTCTTGTAGTATAAGTCCACTGATAAAATGTTAGACTGGAATAATAATTATAACAACAAGTTACAGTTATTGGGGACTAAGTGCCAGTTACTATACTAAAAATCTTAGGTGTGTTATCTATTTAATCCTCCCCACAAGCTCCTGGCAAAGGTATTTTTATTTCCCTTTTATTAGAAGGAAAACTGAAATAAATGGGTTTATGGAGTTTGCCTGTAAAGTAGGAATTACAGTTCAGCAGGTCACAGCATTTAGGCTCTCATAGTCATTATGTTTTGCCACTAAAAAAAGAAAGAAAATAGATTCCAAAAGGTTTAAAGCTGCATTTCTACTAAAAAGGAGAGAGGGTTTCATTTAATCACGCACATTTACTTGAGTGCCTATTATGTACAGGGCAGGGCTCAGTGTTGAATATGTTGGCACACACAGCAAACATCCTTGACTTTATGGAGCTTATATTACAGTGGAAGGAAGCAGAAAACCCAGGTAGGATCAAAGCAGGTAGATACAGCTTAAGTGAATAAGACATTTTATAAAGTTCCATACTTGCTGTTAGGTGAATGGTTCAACTGGTTTAAGCACACGGGGTCACAGCTAAGGATTATGTGAAAATATCTTACATTTCAAGTAGCTGGTTAAAATTTGAAAAAAATTTCCCCCATTTTAGTGAAAAACTTACTGGGCAGAGTTAATCTCAGACTCAACTTCTTGAGAAGAGGTAGCTCATATTTCTTTTCAAAAGTCATCACAAGACCTCCCTGGTGGCACAAGGGGTTAAGTCTCAGCATTATGAAGCTATCCGCAGCTACACAGCATGGGTTCGATCCTTGGCCAGGAAGCTGTCCCACATAGCACAGCAGACCCTCTTCTGCCTCGCCCGCTGTCAGTTAATCTGCCTGTTATGTTCCCACTTTGTCTCTGGTGAATCCTCTCACCACCCCCACACCTTTGGTCTACCCCTCAGCTCTTGTATGCATAGATAAATAAATATTTAAAAAAAATCATCAAACATTATTTCGTGTTCAATACATATTCACAAGGAATTAATCAGTGGGTTTTGTGGTAAGTTTCAATTACATGTGCATATGAGAGTGTATATTTTTATCATTTGCAAATATAGTTAGCAACTTCTTATTGGACTTTTCAATTTTATTGCAAAGTGCTTCTAAGAATGTTCAACTATCTTGAGAAATTGTAATTTTGCATGACTATCAAATGTTCCTAAGTGTGGTTTTATCTATTTTTCCATCTAAAATTACTCTGAGCAAGTATATGAGCAAGAACTCTAGAAAGAATCCTCTACAGTGGTTGGCTTATGATTTTTTAATCTGAGCAATGACAACTTCAGATATTATTTTGGGCCAAAAGTAGCTCTTAAACCTCAATCAACAACTTATGTTTCATAAAAGTAATGATCCCTGAATATCTTAAAGAATTTTCCAGTGATTTGGAGGAAGAGAGAATAAAAAAAATATTAGAAGACTAATTTCTTGCATTGAGATATCGCGATCATGTATCACCACACATTCACACACACACACACACACACACACACACACACACACCACATCTAACCTACAAATTACACAGTTGATTCTTTAAGGGATTAAATGGCCCAAAGTCATATAACCTGTAAAATGCTGGGGTGGGGATTTAAACCTATTGTCACAGACTCTAGATCCTGCATGACAAGACAAGCTTGCAGTTTTTGTGGATTATCAATAGTGAAACATTGATAATTCAATTACCTTACCATGAGTGGATAGTTTTAGCTAAAGTGTATTCCTGAAAGTCATGTAAAAATAAGTCTACAAAATATCATGAATAGTCAATCACTGTAAGTTTTTTCCAGTGGTTAACTCAAGAATCAGGGCAAATTTTCATGCAGATGCCACTAGAATTGATCCCAATTCTACCTTGCTTCTATTGCTACCTTGCACCAATTATATAATAAACCCCACCGAAGGAAGATAACTACCTCTTTAACTGATCTACCTAGTGGAAATAACAATAACACCCAAAAAATCTCTTATTTATGTTATTTTTGTAAGTAATAATGCACTACACAGAATGAGAATAAATTCAATCATATTTATCAGTCTCTTATTTTTCTGCCATAAGTGATATTTTAAAACTATAATCTTTAAATTGAATCAGCACTCAACTGAAGTATACTATATGGATCCTTCCAGTATGAATTCGTATGGATGAACGTCTAGATTCATTCAGTTCTTCACAGTTCCTAATTCAGCACGTCTCCTTTAAGTAAACGTCTCTTTCAGCATTCTTTATATAACAATGCCAGTAAACATTATATGGGGGACTACACAGTCCCAAATAACTGACAGTCTTATTCTTTCCATATAAAGCTAATCTTTTAGCAAAGTGTGAGATCTTAAATCTGTTTTCCAAATTAATGACATTTTAAAGATAAACATTATTTCTGCATAGTGATGATAATACTTGTTCAGTGTAATTTATGTCTACATAGTGGAGGAAAAACTGATATTTTCCCATTTATTTTTGATGAAGAACAGAGTACGCTCTCATATTCAGTGTGTTTGTGTGTGTGTGTGTGGGGGGGTGTCATATAAGCATGTGTGCAAGCTAATGGATTTCCTTGCACATGCTAGTATCATGAAAGAAAATCTCTGAAATTGTTCCTGTGAGTCTATTCCAAAGCTTTAACTCCTATGAATCATATTAGTTAAGTTACAGCTATCCCCCCCACTGTATTTTTATGTGATTCTTAGACTTAGTCTAAATATATTTTATGAATATAAAATAGATCATTTTTTGTATGTCATATCTACTCAGGCAGAATAAAAGCAATTATCTTGCTTTATATTTAGTGGAAACTCAAACATTTTTAATTAAAAAAATGGTTCTTTCGCTTTTGTTGTTTGACATTTTCATGATGAACAATTGGGGAAAAAATGAAAATGAGAGAAACTTAAATTTCCATAACTAATTCTTAAGGACATACTTAGAAATTTAATTAAATAAATATGTACATAAAACATACAGACATATAAATGTTTTAATATTGTATATATATTAATATTTTATCTAAAAAAACTGAATAATTATAACTATTTTTTAGATTTATTTATTTATGCATAAAAGAACTGTGGTGTAGGCCAGTGACAGGATTCACCAGAGACAGACTGGGAAGCGCAACAGGTAAATTTACTGAAACACCCGCTAAGGGAGCAGCAGACCAGAGATGTCTACTACACCGTGTGGAAGCTCCCCTGCCGGGGATTGAACTCATGCTGCAGTGGCTGCCAGTAGCTTCTTAGTGCTGAGACTTAACTCGTTGTGCCACCAGGAGGCCCCATAATGAGTAAGAAATTAGCTAGTTGATGAATTTCCATTAACCTTTAAATTAAATTCTTGAAATCCTTATATCTTTATTGTTCTATAAATATCTCCTGTTTTGGAATAGGACCTCTTATTGAATAAGTATATATTTGCCACAAGCTATGATATTTGAGAATACACATTTTTCATAAGAGAAACTCATTTTTCATCTTAAAATGTCTCAGAGGATATTCTTTCCTAGCATATGTGAAACACCTTGCTTGTTATGCTGGAGAGCTATGCCAAACTGAAATGCTAGTGATTGTTAAGACCCTTTAGAATTTACAGAGCCTTACTCCTCATTAAAATGAAGTAGGGATTTGCGTGAGGAGGCACTGGGCCCTGAGAAGGGGAGTGTGGAGGAGAGGTAGCTCACTTCTTCGGGAGCTGTGGACCAAGTTTCCAAAATAAGGCGGAATGGAAATGTGAGCCTTGCCAGTTTTTCAAAAATCCTAGAAAATAAGTAGATTCCCTTGGCTATTCTTTAAAAGAGACATTAAAAAAAAACACACAAACAGGAATATTGTCATCAAGTGAACATATTCTGACTTCAAAATTCTGAAAGTTGTATGAGGAGATTGTATCCAAAGAAGTGCTATTTTTGAAATTCACTTGGTAAATGTTTAAAGCATTTATTCAGACAATTTTTTTAAAGATGTAGGCTAACATAAATTTGCAACTAGGTAAATTTGTATGTCTATCTGTTTTGATGAATTGAGATTTTAAGATAATAAGCAGCAAAGATGTAGTGCATAGTAATTTTCGTAATACATTAATCAGGTCATCTTACGTGGAGTGTATGAATGGGCTGTGAGGGTGCTGGCGACTCAGAAACACCTAAAGTTATACCCTGTGCATAAATGTATTTCTTTTTTTTTTGAAGATTTATTTATTTATACATACAAGCTGGGGTACAGGCCAGAGGTGTGGGGCTGCGAGAGGGTTCACTAGAGACAGAGTAGGGAGCAGAACAGGCGGTTCTACTGAAGTACACTGCTGACGGGAGCAGCGGGCAAGGCAGGAGAGGTCTGCCGTGCCATGTGGGGTTCTCCCTGGCCTGGCGTCAAACTTGCATCACCGCTGCCGACAGCTCCACAGCGCAGTGCTTAACCGCTGCGCCACCAGTGAGGCCCATAAATGTATTTCTTAATGGGAGGAATGTCTGTACCTTTTCTCAGACTCTCACAGTCTTTGCCTCTAAAACATTTAGGTCCTTGACTCTAAACATTAAAAATCTGTCACCTTTTAAATCTTTCACTGGTTAAAAAAGGTACCTGACATCTCTAGGATGCCCATTTTTTACTTTGTTCTCACACTAGGTCCCCAGAAAGCTGTACTTTCTTAGAGCTTGTGGCTTATCATTCAATACAGTAGCTGAAAAGAATTCCACCAAATGTTTTGTGAAACTGTGGAATCAGTATTTGACTTCACACAGGATCGATTTAGTTATTCTGATTTTAGTTCACTCTGCCCTCCTGAGGTAGATGGAGGACATGTGGTGGGAAGGGGTTGGTCTCTGGAGCCCAGTGCTACATTCATTCTCTATGATGTGACTTCATGCAAAGGATTTGATCACTATCAGTAAAAAAAATAAGAAGAACAGATCAGTTTGGTGGTTGTATTCTGAGAGATAAATGAAGTCATCCACATGAAACTCTGAGAAAAGTATACAGTAATTTTAGCTAATAGTGATAACTCTTTTTAAAAGATTTATTTATTTATGCATACAAGCTGGGGTACAGACAAGAGCTGGGGTACAGACCAGAGGCGTGGGACAGCGAGATGATTCACCAGAGACAGAGTGGGGAGCAGAACAGGCAGATCAATGGAAATACACTGCTGAGGGGAGCAGCCGGCGAGGCAGGAGAGGTCTGCTGTGCAAAGTGGGAATCACCCTGGCTGGGCGTAGAATTTGAATCTCTGACAGCTCCACAGCGCAGTGCCTAACCGATGAGCCACCGGGGAGGCGCTAATAGTGATAACTCTTAGTACCTATCGCTAATATAGACTGGGTGGGATTATATTATTTCTCTGTGAGATTATATTATTTCTTTAGCTCTCATGACAATCCAGTGACAGGTTTTATTGTTATGTCTATTTAACAAATGAAGAAAATGAGACACGGAGAGATAATTGAGTGCCCATGGTTAAGTATTTCATCTATTGCAAAGTCAGTTCAGAACCTGGCAATTTTATTTTAAACACCACTTCATCTTCCTCAGTTATTATTACCAATTTGTCTTTTAAAAATTTCACTTTCTTGGATGCCTATTATAATTGACATATATGTAAAAGAAATGACAATAAGAGAATTCTTGGAAATATGTTAATTTCACAATGGTATACTTCTTTGTTGTGCCTAGAGAAAAGCTTTTTTTTTTAAATCTTATATATCTGGAAGAAGTACATTCTAGCTGTTTCAAGAATGTCAATACAAAAATATATATTGTAAAAAGAATAGAATCGTATGCATATCCATCCTTAAGCCCTCATGTAGGAAAAAATAACCTGTGTCCGTTTCATTTTAACAATGAAAGAAAGCAGTTTGTAAATGATGAGAGATAGCTACTGGTTATTTGCATGAGAGGACAATGTCCAATAGTTAACATAGCCAAAGACAGAACTGAACTTACTCCTAATATAGTGAATTAATTACTATATTAAGTGAAATTGCTTTGCAGATAATCAAATGATGAGTATGTTCATAAAGAAAAACTTCTGGATTTTACCTCAGACAAATTTGTGCTGAAATGATCAATTTCATCTCCAGGTGCAGAGGTACAAATTATATATTTTCTTGTTCAGCAGCTATTTCAGACAATAAAATGTGATGGTATATATAATTCACTGGTTTATAAAGGAAAAAATTAAAGAGAAAAATGTGCAGACTGGATCTTTTTTAGTCGCTGCCCAGGATAAATGAATCCAGAGAGAATCCATTGCACTGTCATAACTGCTTAGAATGAAATGGATGTGAATACACAGAAAAAATGTAAATTATTACTTGTTTTCTAATATTAAGACCATTTTATCCATGTCAATTATAGGATAAAGCTGCTAAAAAGATATATTTGTAATGTTTGCATATAATCAAGTGATCTAAGCATGAAATGCATTTAAAGCAAAAACCAAAATAAAAAAACTATCAATTCTAAACCAATAGCCTCCAAATATATTAAAAGGACTTCTTTGGTATTTCAAAGTGAAAATATGTTCTCCTATGATTGAGGGGTTACCTTTTAGTTTCATCTTTCTTTTTACCAGTAGCTTCTTTCTCTTTTCATAATAGCTTTTAATTTCCCTTAAAACGACACTTCTTTGAGCTTTTAACATGGATTCTTCACCTATTGCTGCATATTATGGAAAGAGTGACCTGCTGTTACTGTAAACTCATTTCCAGAAGATAAACTTGATTAGTTTAAAATAAGCAATGCCCATTCACCTAATAGTCAAATGAAAAGTGTATGCTGCTATTTTATTCCTGTTTCCCTACTACTTTGCCAACCATTCTTTTTTTTTTTTTTTGAAGATTTATTTATTAATGCATATAAGGTGGAGTACAGGCCAGAGGCATGGGGCGGCGAGAACGTTCACCAGAAACAGAGTGGGGAGTAGCACAGGCAGATCGATGGGAATACACTGCTGAGGGGAGCAGTGGGCGAGGCAAGAGAGGTCCACTTTGCCATGTGGGATTCTCCCGACCAGGAGTTGAACTCACATCACCGCAGCCCACAACTCCACAGCACAGCACTTAACCTCTGCGCCACCAGGGAGGCCCTTTGCCAGCCATTCTTACAGCAGGTAGGGCAGCTACAAAAAATGTAAAACCTGTCAGCCTACGTCTCTCTGTGACTGTATAACCAGAACTCCTAATGATAAGAAATATGAATGTGTGTAGAATATAATAAGGATATAATTGTTAGGTATGAATGTCATATTACAGATTTATATAACATAAATGTTACATATACTTATATAATATGTAGCATGTTATATATTATATATTGTATTTATATAGAGATGGTTCATCACATATACTTATGATAAATATGTATAAATATTTTTTTTATTTCATTTACGAAAATCTCAGGACTATTACATGAATATGAATTTTTCTATTCTCACTAAATATGCCTTTTGTAACCCTGTACTATGGTTGTTAGCCACTCTCTTTCCCACTTTCTGCAACTTTTAATAGCAAATATTGAAGCCATTGTATGTAGTGGAAGTTCCTACTTGTTCAGTTCTCATTCTCTACCTACATGAAGTCTTTGAAAATAACAGATTTGAGTGTTCTTTCCACTCAACTGGCTCTATTATTTTCAAGTGACTTTTCTTGTCAGCTTCTATGGTTAGTTCTTAGATCTTGCTATATACTCAAATACTTGGTAGCGTTTGAAAAAATCACCACTCTGTCTTCCCTTAGCTGCTCATGTTCTTCTCACCACAGCGGGTCCTACCTCTCCAACTCTGTTGGGGGCCCTATTCCTCTTCTCAGTCATTTTAGAGAGACAAAGAGTCTTTGTCCTTTTCCAGCTACGTTTTCTTTCTAACTTACAGTGTGCCTGCCTTTTGTAACTTATGGATGTATAACAGTGAACAGATAAAAATTCTTGTCCTCATAGAGCTGCCATTTTTAATGGGGGAGACAGATAAGATGAACAAGATGAAAAATAAAGGAGGTATGGAGTTACTGAGGTATCAGTGTGTTTCTGAAGTTAGATTTCTGCATTTTAGTGGATATTTCAGTGACTAAAATGAGACTCATATTCCTACTTAATTTCAGTGGAGAACTGAAATATTTGAGTGACTGAAAAATATTGGGGAGGTGTATCTGATATTTTAACCAGGGTTATGGAAAGAAGCAGAGTCGGTACAATAGGTTTAGGCAAAAGCAAAACTACAACAGAAGAAAAGAAAATCTCACTCCTCCTGCTTGAACCTCTCTTTTTCAGTATTTTTCAATAATTTTAGTAAGTATAATAACAATTTTTTTTTTTACTGACTTTGTTTGTATGTCATTTTGTTGCTTTTGGCATGGTGATGTGTTGTTATCAAGTGATTCTTTAAAATGACCAATCATTAGGGCCTCCCTGGTGGTGCAAGGGGTTAAGTCTCAGCACTATGAAGCTATCTGCAACCACTGCAGCAAGAGTTTGATCCCCAAGCAGGGAGCTTCCCACATGGCACAGCAGAACTTTCCTGACTTGCTCACTGCTCCCTTCAGCAGTGTATTTCAGTCAGTCTGCCTGTTCTGCTCCACACTCTATCTCTGGTGAATCCTCTCACCCCCCACCCCTGGTCTACCACCCAGCTCTTGTATGCAAAAATAAATAAATCTTTTAAAAAAGACCAATCATTAATGTCATTCTTCTGATGTAATTGCTTCACATTCAGACTAAAAACCAGTCCCTTATGGTAGTCTCTACACCCCTATGTGATCTGGTCCCTTGACTGACTCTTCAATCTACTTCCTATCATTCTTTTCCTTGCTCATGGTGATACAGACAAACCAACCTTTCTACAATTCCTGAAATATTCCCAAGTGTACTCTAATCAAATAAGCCCCGCTTTATGGATTTGGAATTCTGTTCAGAGCATTCTTCAAATATATGGGTGACTAGGATTCTGGAGCAAATGTTCACCTCTCAGACAAGTTCTTTATAAAATATTACACCACCCCATTTGATTCACTGTTATTCCATTCGGATACATATTCTTAGGAACCTTTTTGGAAACTCTCTGGTCAATTGTACATCAGTGATAGCATGCAAGAGTAAGAATAAAAAAAGACATGAACCAGAGACATATGATACAAACAATATTGGTATTTCTGTGAAAGGAAGACAGATGCTAGTATGCACTGTATCTGTTGCTTGGTAGCCTCTCTCAGCTTTGCCACCAGGAATATGAAAGGGCCTTAGTAGCTCGGGAAGACTAAAGAGCATTAGTAGCTTACTGGAGAGAACAGGACATAATTTCTGCTGACTGTCCTCTGACCTGTTTGATGTAATACATCTGATTCACACAGTGCAGTTACATAGAAAAGATGGGGCATAGAGAGATGTCTTTTCTTTCCCTCTATTCATGTTTCTCTTGGTTCTGCATTGTTCTGATATGGTATCTCTGAATGTAAACCTAAGTGGCATCTCCCCAGTCCAATAAGGTTTATATTTTTCTTACTCTGAACATGCCATCCCATGATAATTTGTGAATAAAAACATGATCATTATGTCAAAACTAATGAAGGAAGCACAATGGAAAGATCCTGAATGGAGAAACCAAATTTTTTTTCAATATTGGGTAAAGCAAGTAAAGGAAATAAAACAGTTCATAAACTACAATAGTAGAATTTGCCCTAACAATTGGCTTTTGGAAAAGTGTTTTCAAATGAACTATTAATTTTGGAGGCAATATTTAAAGCCTTTAAAATAAAATTTCAATAAATGGCAATACTCAAAGACAAATTGAAAAATTGTTTTAGAAAATGCTGAAGTCACATAACTCTTTCCAGTAAAATTCATTTGGAATATATGCATTTGTCATGTCACACTACAAATTGTGAAGAATGATTTTAGGGAAAGTGGGAGTAGAGGTATAAAGGTCATTTTGAACTATTTGTGATAATAAAGCTGTGTCTGCAATTAAAACAGCATAAGACAATTCAAGATTAAAATGAAGTCATTCAAAGTCAACCAAAGTCAAATGTTTGTGCACTAAATTTTAGACCACATTGCTTCAGATTTTACAGAATCATCATAATTTATTGACATGGAAGTTCCTTGGAGAAGAGTTGATCATTCTCAGCTTACAGAGATGAATGCGGTACTGGGCAATGAATTTCATTTAGTAATGTATCAGGAGAGTGGATGTCGTTAATGTAAATGTTAAAAAGAGGCAAAAACAATGTATGATAAATTCACGTAATGGCATCTTTCATCTTATACCCTATGTGCCTAGTTTGTAGTTAACTATGAATCCCTTAGCCAATGTACACAACAAAGTAACATTATAGCTTTCAATATCAAATAACTGATAATGTTAAAGTGCCCAGAACCAAATATTTTATTATTTCTTATTCATTGTTCATGTTTCCTCTTTTAAAAGACAAAGGCACTGTTGAGCTCCCTGGTTTAATATTGTAGAAAAACTGAATAAAAGAAGAGATTAGATAGATCTCATTATTTGCATTGTCTTTACTTTCCTTATTTATACAGCTAGGAGAATGTACAGGAAGCCCTTTGGGTTTCTTGGGCAATGAATAGTCTAAATTCTTTAATTTATATTTTCCTTTGTTCATTTCTTAGATTATAAACCCCCCAACTTTTTTTTTTTTATCAAAAGTAGTGAGAACTGTGTTTGGCGAGTTAGTACTCTATCTGTTATTTGGTTCCCTATTCAAACTCAGTAATATAAGACTATAAATTGGTTAGTCTTTCTGATATCAATGGTAATTTCTCATTTTTCAACGCAGTAATTTATTCAACACATATGAATTTACATTTGTTATATCCTGAGTGCCCTACTGAGTGTTTCAGATATGGTGATGAGCAAGATAAGGTAACAACAGTGGTTTTATTCTTGGGGTCATAGACAAATAAATAGACCATTCCACAAAAATATGAAAAAGATAAGGATTAGTTTAACATACTATGGAAACACACAAACGTATTTCCATCTTTATCAAAGCTTCCTGAAAGAGAATTATAGTAGATGGTATTATAATGATGACTGAGATTTGGGGGGATTAGGTATTGAAAAACAAAGGAGTATAGTGACCACACTTTTGAGCTGTGTAAGCTTAGAAAAGTTAGTTTACTTTCCTGTGTCTAAACTTATAAATGAAACAAAAAAAAAACCTTCTTGGGTGGTTATGATTGTTAACATATAGGTTGATAAGGAAATAAAAGGCAAAGATACATAAAATACTGGCTTCAGTATTGATAATGTAGTCTTTTTAAAAAAGATTTATTTATTCATGAATACGAGAACTGGGGTGTAGGCCAGAGGGGTGGGGTGGTGAGAGGATTCACCAGAGACAAAGTGGGGAGCAAAACAGGCAGATCTACTGAAGTACACTGATGAGGGGAGCAGTGGGCAAGGCAGAAGAGATTTGCTGTGCCATGTAGGAAGCTCCTTGGCCTGGAATGGAACTCCTGCTGCAGTGACTACAGATCGCTTCATAGTGCTGAGACTTAACCAGTTGCACCTCCAGGGAGGCCCCGACAATGTAGTCTTATATGAGAAAAGAGCATGAAGAAGATTTTGGCGGCAAAAGAACGCGTATAATTCATGTGACTGTGATATTGGTTGTAATCTGTGGGGTAAAAATGTTTAGATAAGTAGATATCTGTCAATGAAACACTTCACTTGTATCCTGAAAAATTTTCAACTTTATTCAAATTGTTTTAGAAAACTAATTAAGGGCTATAAATTAGGATGTGACATGATTAGAACCTCCTTTTACTAAGAGCACTCCTGTCACTGCATGGGCGATTAGTTGGAAGCAGATTCAATGGAACTAGAAGCACAGACCAACACAAGGGCTATTGTAGTAACCTAATTGAGAAGTAATGGTGAACACACACACACACACCAAGGGGTAATAGCAGATTTGTTTGTTGATCAAATATGGAGGATGCTGGTGAGGAACAAACCAAGAATGGCAGCCAGGATTTGATTTTAGCAAATGAATGAGTAGTGGTATTAATCACCAAGAAAAAGAAGAATGGAAGAGAAGATAATGGGACTCTGGGTGCAGTGATGTTGAAATTCCACAACTGCCAAGTGGATTCATCTTGTGTTCTCTGGGGGTGCTGGAACTGACTCATATCAGCTTGCAAAAATAAGGTGTTAATATTCAGAAAATTTATAATCAAAGCTGATAAACTATTGGTAGCTTGAAATTGACTGTAGAGGGGGAATTCATCCCACAGAAATTTGTAAATGCTATAAATTATGCCTTTTCCCCATATAGATCTCAAGTGTACCTGTTGATCTCAGAAGATAATTCTGGCTAGGAGAAATGAACTAGTAGTTACCATAATTTTATATAATTCAAGTCTTGCAAGTAATTACAGTCATTCCAGAAAAGATAGTGAAGGATGATGTTCTGACTATTCCAAAAGAAATGGAGCATGTGAAGGATTCAGGAAAAGAAGTACAAGAGGCATGAGAAGTCATCAGGAACTCTGGAGATAGATAAAAAGCCAAGGAAATAAAACATTCAAGATTGAAGATATAAAAGAGAAAACAAAACAGGACTCTTCACAGAAAGAAATTTCTAAGAATATATTTTGGGATAAAAGTTAAGATAGGGATCAATAACTACAAAAAGAAAGCACAAGAAAATAAATCCAGAAATAGAAATAAGTCCCTCATGCATCCTTAATGTAAGTAGGGAACTTTGCTCCCTAAAAGGATATATAAAAGTTGCTCATGTTGATTTGATATGTAACGGTGTTGAGTCTTTATTGGTGAGTATAAAGGGCAAGTTGCTACTGCTCTAGCAGGTATCGCTTAGAAGGCAGTGATGCCCTCATTATGACCCAGGGTATATCAGATGCATGTTGTTTCTTCAGATTTATAAGAAAAAGACAATCTTTTCTCCCCACAAGTATCTCATAAAAAGAGACTAAAAGCGCAACTAAACATTTGTTGGAAAGATAAAGCGCTTACCATCAAATTTAAGAGTGTCTTGCCCAGGAAGAATTTGCATTATTTAAGAATGCTTTGATCGATGAAAAAAAATGCTCATCATTATTTTTATAAGGGAAATGTAAATCAAAACTGCAATGAGGTACCACTTCACAGCTATGAGAATGGCCCTTATGAAAAAGGCCAGACACAACAAATGTTGGCCTGTTTATGGAGATATAAGAACCCTTCTAGACTGTTGGTGAGAGTGTAGACTGGTCCAGTCTCTATGGAAAATGGCTTGGAGTTTTCTCAAAATATCAAAAATAGATTTACTATACAATCCATCAATCCTTCTCCTATCCAAAGAATATAAAAATCACTAATTTGAAGGGATATATGCATCCCTTTGTTTATTGCAGCCTTATTTACAATGCTAAACTGTGGAAAAGCTAACCAAAGTGTCTAAAACCAATGAGTGGTTTAAAAAGACATAGTATATATAACATAGTGGAATATTACACAGTAGGACATTTTTTTTTAAAAAAGGAGAAAGATACATACAAGATATCGTACTTATATGGAATATAGGGTAAAAAAGGAACAAATAAAAGCAAAACAAACCCTTTAATTCTGCCAACAGAACTGAGGCTACCAAAAGATGAGGCAGGGGTGGGAACAAAGGGTGAAGGAAGCTCAGTGGACTATTTTGGATAATTAATGGGACTTTGGTGGTGGGTGTGGTATGATAACATACATTTGTGTTTTTTTTTTCATTTTTTTATTGTTATTTATGTCTTTTACATTTTGTATTCCCCTTGGGCAGCCCACCACCAATTCACCCGTGATCCATCTCCATGGTCCCCTGTATTCTCCTCTCTTCCAT
>PVIJ01015918.1:0-22156 GCA_004024925.1 Scalopus aquaticus
TTAAAAAAAAAAAAAAAGAAAGGTTTCCTTTTAAAGTGCTAAGAGAAACAAGAGTAGCTGGAGTCATTTCTTGACCAATATTTAAAAAGAAAAAGCAGCAGCAGCAGGAAATGGAAAGATATGAGAGTGAAAGAATAGGACAACCAGTGGTTACCTCATGTCCATGAGATAACTACCGAGCTGACATGGTTATCAAAGAAAATATATTCTCTGTGTCCTGAGGGAATAACTTTAGGAAGAGTCTGAGAACTCTATACACATACTGAAAGACAAACCATATGAATGAATGAATGAATGAATGAATGAAAATAAAGGAGAGCCAGGCTGAATAAGAATAGACCACGTTGAGACTGGAGTTAATTGTTGGAAGGGAAGAAAACTTCTCTCTCCATTTAGATTCACAAACCATGGGGGGTATACTGATTAGTGCTCTACAGAGAAAGAAATCAAAGTTGACTTCATTTACCGCAGGTAAAGAGAATCTCTTCTTGATCTCTGGTAAAGATGGACCTGGATATTATAGTTATCTGGGTCATGACAACTTCTCTTTGTTTGGAGAGCTGTCCCAGAGGATGAGTGTTTGCTCAGGCTTCTAAACATGCAAGATACAAGCTGGTGCTATGGTCCAGTCATGATTCCTATTACTACACTGTAGTTCAAAAGTGAGGCACCTTAATAGTATGCACTGAGAAAAATATAGCATCCTTTTGTAGAATTACTTGGAAAATGTGTAACTCGAGTCTAATCTTGAGAAAATATCAAGGGAACCCAAATTGAGGGAGAATCCAAATCCCCTAGCCTTAATGGTCAAAGTGGTGACAGACAAAAAAATAAAAATGTGAAAGACAAAAAGCATGAAACTCAAGAAAAAAGGTGAAAGTCAAAGAAACTCTACCTCTCTGAAGACTAAAAGAGTAAGCAGCTAAATAAAAATGCCTGATTCTGGACCTAATCCCAGAAAAGTGATGCTGGTAGGAGATGTCAGTCTTAATAAGGTCCATAGATTAGATAAATATTTTATCAATATGAATTTCCCGATTATGAAAACTGTACTCTAGTTATATAAGAAACTATTATACAGACGTGAAATCATACTTTCAACTTACACTAGTTATTTTTTTGGTTTTGTTTTTAAGTGAGAGAGAATGATAAAACAAGTGTGGTAAAATGTTAATATTTAGGGAGTCTGGATGAAGGGTATACAGATGGGGTTGCCAAATTTTGCAAATAGAAATGCAGACTACCCAGTCAAATTTGAATTTAGATAAAGGACATTTATTACAAATTTGTCTTAACTATTGCCTGGGATATATTTATGTACACACATACATATATTAATATGAAATTTAAACATCTGTATGTCTTCCTTTTATTTGCAATATTTGGAACATTTTGGATTCTAAAACAATTATTATTTATGTGACATTCACATTTAGTTGGATATCCAGTTTTTTTCTGGCATCCTATATATAGCATTTCTTTGTGCCATTTTTGCAACCTTTCATACAGCTTCTATTTATTTTCAAAATAACAAGTTCAAAACATATTGGGGCCTCCCTGGTGGCACAACGGGTTAAGTGCAGCACTATGGAGATGTCGGTGGCTGCGGTGTGAGTTCATGCCCCACCGGGGAGATTACCACATGGCGCAGCAGACCTCTCCTGCCATGCCCGCTGCTCCCCTCAGCAGTGTGTTTTGGTTGATCCACCTGTTCTGCTCCCCACTCTGTCTCTGGTGAACCCTCTCACCCCCCCACACCTCTGGCCTGCACCCCATTTGTGTGCATAAATAAATCTTTAAAAAAAACAAACATGTAAGGTATAAGAGATTTGCAGTCAAATTCACTCCATTTTAATAATATTAAAGGATTTGTATCCATTGCAGTAATAATGAAAAGAAAAAATGCTAGAGTTGCTATCATGGAAGGAGTTTCCCTCTACCCAGGAATCGGAGTGATCGTCCTGAGACTGGGCAGAATGGAAATTTGGAAGAACTATAATACATGTGGGATTTAATTTACTTGGATATTACCATATAGGGTTTTTTTTTTTTTATATTCACTAGAAATTTGATAAGGGAGGTTACATTACATTTGGGGGAATTATTTTGCTGGCATTGCCTACTGGAGTGTTACTTATGCTAACATTGAAAGTCATTATGTAACCTCCAGTAAAATGTACTGGACCACATGGCTGTGAATATTTTGAGATAAGAAATGGAATCAAGTGTTAATTTTTAAGCTTGTGTGCTTCAGGGCCTTGTAATTAAGTAATGTTCTGTTCTGAAATATTTCTGATATTCCTGGTTGGCAGGTGGGGTGTAAACTCTTGTCCGCTAGTGTGGCAAGAGGCTCAGCAGAGGAGCAGTGGTTGGTAGTAGGGAAGCCTAGATTAAAGGTCAGTCTTGGCCTCCCTGGTGGCTCAAGGGGTTAAGCTTCAACACTATGAAGCTATCCACAGCCACTGTAGCATGAGTTTGATCCCTGGCCATGGAGCTCACCACATGGCACAGCAGACCTCTCCTGACTCACCCACTGCTCCCCTCAGCAGTGTATTTCAGTCAGTTCGCCTGTTCTGCTCCCCACTCTGTCTCTGGTGAATCCTCTCACCCCTCTCCCACACTTCTGGCCTACACCCCAGCTCTTGTATGCATAAATAAATAACTCTTAAAAAAAATGAAGTTCAATCTGACAAGGCAGGTAAATCTTGCTCTTTGTTGGAAAAATGCTAGCAGGTCAATGAGAGCTTATTTAAGCCTCTTCTGCCAATCAGCTTCATCATAAACAAAGCAACTTTCTCATCTTTGCCTTCCAAATTCTTTAGTCTTTCATTTTTAACAGATTTATTGGGTGTAATTTACATGCAAAAAATCTGTACATGTTAAATATATACAATTTGATGGGTTTGAACAGATGTCTGCTCATCATCTCTCAACACAACCAAAGTAATAACCATACATATCACTTCCAGAGGTTTCCTTGTGCCCTCCCACTTTTTTATGTGGGTGTGTTGGTTAAGACCACTTAACTGAAGATCTATCCTTTTTTGACACAAAAACATTGATCCAAAATGATACATGCACCCATATGTTTATTGCAGCATTATTCACAATAGCTAAGATATGGAAACAACCCAGATGCCCAAAAATAGATGATTGGATTAAGAAGATGTGGTCCATATACACAGTGGAATACTATTCAGCATTCAAAAAAGATAAACACATGCGATTCGCAGCAACATGGATGGAGCTAGACAGTATCATGCTCAGTGAAATAAGCCAGAAAGAAAGAGAAAAATATTGAATAGTTTCACTTATTACAGGAATATAGGAGAATCAAATAAGAAAGAGAACATTCAGCAAGGGATGGGGAGGGAAAGGGCTCGAAATGGGGAAAGAGCACAAGGGACTATGGTGATGGTTCATGGGTGAATCGGTGGTGGGTTATCTATGGGGAATACACAATAATGTAAAAGATATGAATACAAATTTTAAAAATGATAAAAAAAGATCTATCCTTTTTACAAAAAGTTAAGTGCATAATACTCTCGGTAACCACAGCCACGGTGTTGTAGAGAAGATCGCTAGAATTTACTCATCTTGCATAAGTTCTGAATGTTCATATTCACTGAGGAATAGCTGTCCATTCTCTCCTTCCACCAACGTCTGGCAACCACCATGCATTCTCACCTTCTCTGAGTGGACCTTTTTTACGTACTTTCTATAAATGGAGTCATAAGGAATATGTTCTTCTGCAAATGACTTTTTTTTTTAAAGATTTATTTATTTATACATACAAGCTGGGGTACAGGCTAGAGGTATGGGGCGGCGACAGGGTTCACCAGAGACAGAGTGGGGAGCAGAACAGGCAGATCAGAAATACACTGCTGAGAGGAGCAGCGGGCGAGGCCAGAGAGGTCTGCCACACCATGTGGGGTTCTCCCTGGCCGGGGGTCGAACTAGCATCACGAGCTGCCGACAGCTCCAGAGGGCAGCGCTCAACCACTGCGCCACCAGGGAGGCCCCCTGACTTATTTTTTCTAGCATGATGTACTTCAGGTTTATTCTGTCTTCCAATCTGAACCTTTGGATGGGGATAAAAAGAATGTTACTTCTTGCCTCTCCCTGTTCTTATCAGTGGCTATAGAGGAGGTAATAAGAGTCAGTGTTACTAAAATACTTTTCTCCAGTTTACCTTTATAGAATGTCTTAAACCCAGATCTAAATCTTCCTTTACTATATTGTTCACACTGGTCTTTTTTATTTTTTTCATTTCTCTGACCTCCATTAAGAATGTACTGATAATATCTAATATTTATATAATGATCATAGCATTCACATTCAATATTATATAAAAATTGCTCCTTGGGCATCAATATCCCTTCTCTTTCCCTGTACCGCATGGCCAACCTTTAGTATGCATCATTCAACGTGTGTACTATTTAATTGGGAATCAAAATTTGAATGAGATGTCAAGTGCTTAATTGGGAATCAAAATTTGAATGAGCTATCAAGTGCTTAATATTTCATGAGCTGCTATGGGTTTTAGTCTATTGGCAGATGAGATTTAATTATTTTAAGTAATTACAATTGACCTCAACTGTACACACAAGTGACACAAAACCTACGTTTACCCATTCAGCTCCCAATTTATTTAATTTTTCAATGCCAAATTATTCTCAAATTTTCCCTCAAGTTATATGCTA
Organism: Scalopus aquaticus; assembly: GCA_004024925.1. Classification (NCBI taxonomy): domain Eukaryota; kingdom Metazoa; phylum Chordata; class Mammalia; order Eulipotyphla; family Talpidae; genus Scalopus; species Scalopus aquaticus. The sequence continues at coordinate 4,704 of PVIJ01015918.1, forward strand.
GAGGGCAGATTTCCTATTACTTCCCAAGCCACTGTACTGCCTGTGTTAGATAGTAGAGTATCAGTAAGAAAAACTCACCTGCAGCCTGAAGCCAAGCCAAGCCATCTCAACCAACATGCAGTCTTTTTGAGAGAGAAAATTAAATACTTGTAGTGAGCCACTGAGGTTTTATGGTGATTTGTTATGCAGTATGATTGCATAGCTGACTCTTACAAATTACTCCCAATCTTGTTTGAGAAGCCACTAGGGAAAATTCCTTCTGCAGGGAGCCTGCATGAATACATTCTCTCTGTTGCTTTAATGTTTGTAACCGCTGTGGATTGCAGGAAGAGTGAGTGAGCATGGTATGTTATGTGGGAGAGGGAGGGGGTGGTGACGTGCTTCAGCAGTTCTCAGCTGTCTTCCATGGAGAAATGCATGATAGATGGTGTTTACAGGAATGACACATTCCCATGAGAATCTCCAGGAATTCCTGGCAAGCTCGGTATAATTCTACCAGCCCTTTTTAACTCACCCCAGCATACTGTAATGGATGCAAATGTGAACAATATTGATTACAATGATACTGTCAAATATTCTTTAAAATACGTAAAAATTATTGTTGTCTAATCCTAAAAATCGGACGATGTAGCATTGAGGCTACTAGAGGGAAAGAGAGAGGGGAGCAAAAAAGGGACTATAGTGGAAGATTCTTGGTGTCTTGGTGTTGGGTGTGTTGTAGCAACATAAATCTGAAATACGTGATCCTATAGCCTCGATACTCTACTTTGGCATTTACTCACTACTGCATTGCAATCCACAGAATGGACTAAGTATACTTAACATATTTTCAATGGAATTATTCCTGAAACATTTGCATAGGTTTAGAAGAGTACTTAAAAGTGTAGGAATGAAATTTATCATGATTCTTTGTATAAGGAACAGGTTTACTTAACAAAAAAATTTAAAAAACAAAAGGCAAACAATTATTTCAAGCTGGAGCATTCATGTTTTACCCGTGATTGGGTAAAAAGCATGTGTGCACTTACATGCCTTTGCTTATTCTAGTGTGCAGTCAAGTCACTTAGTTTATTTCAGGGCTGCTTAGATCGTGGTGAATGAGACAGCCACTTCATGTCATTTCTGCTGCAAGTGCCATTAGAGATGGCTGGGAACTTGTGAGCCTGTGAAAAACTTATTTAGAACTCCATCCATCCAACAGTTACCTCCTCCAATACTTGTGCACATGGGCCTTCCTGGTGGTGCAGCAGTTAAACACTGAGCTGTGGAGCTGTCAGCAGCAGCGACGCGCGTTCGAAGCCCTGCCTGGGAGATTCCCACATGGCGCCGCAGACTTCTCCTGCCTTGCCCGCTGCTCCCCTCATCAGTGTATTTTGTTCATCTGCCTGTTCTGTTCCCCACTCTCTCTGGTGAACCCTGTCGCTGCCCCATGCCTCTGGCCTGTACCCCAGCTTGTATGCATTAATAAGTAAATCTTTAAAAAAAAAAACACTTGTGCACCGATAGAGGAGAATTATTGGAGTGCAAGACTGAAGAATTGAGCACTGGGTAAGATAAACAAATTAAAGGGTCTTTTGAGAGGCAGTTCATCTACAAATCCCATCATTAGGGGAATTTGTGGTTTGCCTTTGGTTTAGTCTACTGGTATTTTCTTTATGCCAAACACTATGTTAAGTAACCTAGGGGATAAGGTGAACAAAATAGGGTCCCTGATTTACAGAGTTTCATCTAGGTGTTAATTTGGAGGGGGAAGGAAAGTAGTTCTTAGCCTGGATTGCAAAAAGGAAACTTATTTATCACCTCTCAACTAGTGAAAAAAAAATTTACTGGACCCCTGTTGCAGCAACACACAAACCGTTTGCTACATTACAGTTTTGTGACATTATAGTTTAGTATGATTTACATTGCAGTTACATAGTTTATGTTTTACAACATCTATTCATTCACATCTGACCATGACCTTTTGTGAACCTCTTTCAACTACCTTGAGAGATGAGAAAATCGAGGCTAGGTACACAATAAATAAAGAGCTGTTATCTGGCAGGAAGATTTAAATTTATCCTCTTAGGCACAAAATCCAAAGTGAAGTTCCCCAGAAACAGAGGGTGCTATTTTAGAATACTGAGGGCAGTCTTGTCTCACGAGGGGGTCCAGGCAGACAGCTTCAGGGTCCTTCCACGCTGGGACTCTAGTCTTGTGAATCCTTTCCAGGATCCCCATGATTTTCAAAATTGCTTGTGCTTCAAAATGACTTAAGAGGCTTAATAAAAATAGAGCTATGTGGACCCAAACCAATGAATCACAGTCTGCAGCATTGGGTCCGGGACTCCATTTTCATCAAAACTATTAGGTCTCCCAGATGTGAACTAAAGTTTGGAATAACTGTACTACTCTAGATGCTTCCATTTGTACTTTAAGAAGCAATTTTAACTAGTAGATTTCAGTTTTTTTTAACTTTTGAATAATTGTGGTAAAAGCACTTAACATGACACCCTACCCTCTGCGTGAATTTTTGTGAATACCACACAGTACTGTCACCTGTCATTACAGTGTTGTACACCCCACCTCGGGAACTCATTCTCAGACCAAGGAAGCAATAAGAAGTAAAACACATGTTGGTAAATAATAATAGAATAATACTTCCCATAGTGATGTCTACCTTTGCTACATAGGATGAAACCCAATCTTTTCTTTGCATATTTAAAAAAAAATTGTGTAGAAAACTGGGGTGTAGGCCAGAGTTGCAGAGGTGAAAGGCTTCACCAAGAGAGAACAGGTGGACTGACTGAAATATACTGCTCAGCGGAGCAACAAGCAAGACAAGAGAGGTCTGCTGTGCCATATGTGGGACAGCTCCCAGGCCAGGGATTGAATTCAGGCTGTAGTGGTGATAGTGCTGAGACTTAACCCCTAGGCCATCAGGGAGGCCTTTTCTTTTGCATTTTGTAAAGGCAGATTGTCACTCAATAAATTAATGCCACTTTCTACTAATGGAACATGACTCACAGTTTGAAAATGCAACTTTAGAGGGACAGTCTCAGGCAACTGGGGTTGAAGAAGGAGATCTGCAGATCCTGTTTAAACTAGAAGAGCTCGCTTGCTCTCTGTTGGGTTTTTTTTTCATTTTTTTCAATTTTACACTCTGTTCTACCTAATATTTTGTATAAAGATAGTGTTTCTTGGATTAGAGAAAAATTTGCTTTAACTCCTTTAGCAATACCAAGTTGCCTTTTATAAGCTTGGTTCAAAAGGAGATAAGAATGATGAATAAAACACTATCTCTGCCCTCAAGTTGCTTATCGTATAATTGATGAGCTGTGACTAATCCATGTGAAGCAAATAGTAGATAATTAAGTGCTGGGGAAATATGGTGAACTCGAAAATATGTCACGCTTGGGAGTTAAGGCATTTGATTAAAGATAGTTATTGAACTTTTACTATGTACTAGGCTTTGTTCTAGGCATTCGGAATATCATGATGAATAAGCCTACCTTCAAGGAACTGACATTTTAGGGGGAGAAAAAAAATCATAGATGTTTTTGCACTGGGATGTGAGCAATGCTATGAAAGAAATAGAGGGAAGGACAAAGGACCTTGATCAGATGAGTGAGTTGGAAGGGACTTCTGACCTTGGAAATGGAAAGCTGGGCTACTGGGGAGGATGGAACCAGGAAGGAAGAACAAATGAGAAGAGGTTCAAGGGCAAGTGTTCAGGCTCTGTGGTGACTTCATGCGGCTCAGGAAGACTGGAGCTAGGGGTAACAGGAGAGTGTTGATGGGGCAGAAGATGCAGGATACCTAATGCCTAGGGCCTTGAGTGGCATGTCGAATATTTTGACTGTGTACTGAGTGTGTTGGGGGACTCATATTGAGCATTGCAAGCAGTCAGAGTATCAATATTATATATGAACTTGAGGACAAGTACTTGAACTTGTGAGTGGAAACTGGAGAAGAGGCAGTGGGTCACAGGAAGTTAGATACCTGTGTACCTATCCTATGTCACCACAGGAAGTTAAGATATGAATTGGGCACGGGCAGTGTAAACAGAGCTGATGAATGAAACAATGAAACTAGAATCAGTGATGATTGACTTAGTGCCAATTTTGCTACAAAGAAGAACTAATATCTTGGGTAAGTGATTTAATTGCAGCTTTTCCTAGGTTTGTAATGAGGATATTAGAAAATAACTTGTGTTAATTCCATGCTTAAAATTCATTTCTAAATTTATAAAATTTTCTAATAAATATTTTACCCTGGTTAAGGGAAAGATGGCTAGTAATGAAAGACAAGATGGTCAATATTTGCACCTGAGAAATGTTGGCTAGTAGTTTAGATTTTTATATGGATGGGGATGAGACCTGAAAATTTACTAGATTTATAATATACTGAATTTAATTTATTAAAGAAACTCTAAAGTGTCTCTTTATACCAGTGTCAGCGAAGAAGTCCCCACTCCCAGGTCCTTTCCCAGAACTGTCTGAATTCAGTTTTTTTTTTCCTGATTCCCTCCTTGGAAGCTGATTGCAGCTTGAGTCTTGAACTGTTCAAGTCTGATTATCTGTGCTCTGCTATTTTCCTCTAAAAACATGTGTTATGGTTGTTGGATAATTTGTAGCACACTGTAGATATTAACATTGCTTGTCTCTGGTAGCTGACTAATGTGCTTATTTTAGGTAGCTCATTCCTTTGATGGTAAAGATTATGTGCTGAGAGATATTGAGTGCCAATTTTGTGGAGAGATATTGCTTATGCTAATTCACATGCCTGGGCATTTAATTTGGTGCATTTACAGTTCTGCAAAATTGTTTTTTTCTTTTGTGGTGCAAGGGAAAATAGATTTCTGTGGAGTTTTGACTATTATTAAGGGTTATTGGAGCTAGAAGCTTATAATAATAATAATCACTATCATTTATCAAGGGATAACTATGTATCAGGAGCCATTTCAAGGTTTTTTGATAATTTTTTTTTGCATTTGTTCTCATATAATCAGTCCAGACACTCTTTGCGGGTAGGCACATTACAATTCCCATTTCAGAGATAAGCACCCTCAAGCCCATGAGCTGACTTGACAATCTAGGTTGTTCTATTTCATGATCTCAAAAACTGACCTTTATAATATTCTTCTCCTCCTCCTCTTATTCTTCATCTTTTCCTTTCTTGCTCTGCCTCGTTCTTTTATCTCTCCTCCACCCTTTCTTCTTTCTTTATCACCATCTTTATTATAACACACCATAACAACATACAATGATGTATAATAGTTATGATAAAATAATGGAAAGGTATAATTAAAACTGAAAGGGATTCAAAAACATTTAAATGCCTTTTGCTTTCAAAAGTGTAGATGAGATGCCTGATGGTTTTTGTATCTTTCTCTCTCTCTCTCTTTCTCTCTCTCTCTCTCAATCTCTCTCTTCCTCTCTCTCTTTCCATTTTTGGCCTGGCCTTTAGGATGAGCCATGTTGCCTTATCCATCACCCAACAAGTCATTTTTTAATGCCTCTCACATGGAGCATCACATCAATTAATTATGATGCTGGGAATCCCAGGGTATTGACTGAAGGTGAGTGGGTGTATTTTGGAAAGAGAACACAATTACAGAGTCCAATTTGGCAGAATTTCATGAACAACTTTGACTTTTAATTTCCACCCTCTGTTACAGCCAGTCAAAATTGATCTTTTTTACAGGCAACTGACAGCTAATAGATGATTCTCACCTCTAGATCCCTCACCCAGATATTCTAGCAAAAATTTCCACCACTTACATAAGGGAATAAGAACAAGGACTCTGATTTGGTTATGTTGTTTCATCAGGACCAGATTTACAATGGCCAGAATATTTGTGCCCCCCTAATCCCCTGCTCCCTTCCCTAAGTAAAATTCCACCCTCAGATAAGATGTTTGTCCTTAACTGTGAAGTCATTTGTCTTTCTTCAAATGCAAATATGCCAGAGATGTAAAACATCAAAAGCTGAGAATTAATATATCAGGTCCAGACAAACTGTGGCTTCACTGAGATACTTTCTAACAAGGAGGAGGGAGGAAGCAGGAAACTCCATGCACTGACACTCAGAGCAGGAGCCCTGGCAGAGCCCTCCATGCCATGCAGATCAGATGGAAAGGCAGGAGCCCTCCATCCGCACTGCACACGTCACAGCTACCCTCCGTAGGCACTGTGTTCAGGGCTAACTTTAAGTTGTCTTTTTGTTTGTGTTTAGCATAGCTTTTTAAAGAGGAAAATAAAGAATTTTACTTATTTTTTATTTTTTAATATATATTTTTTTATTTATATTTTTTACATCATTGTGTATTCCCTGTAAAATTCCCACCACCAATTCACCCGTGAACCATCATCATAGTCCCTTGTGCTCTTCTCCCCTGTTTTGATCCCTTTTCCTCTCCCTCCCACATGGAATGTCTCTATGGTTGCCTGCTAGTTTTCTTTATTATTATTCTTATTTCGTTATTTTTCTCTGATCCCTTATTTGGTACCCCTATATTCCTCCTATAAGTGAAAACATTTGGTAAAATAGATGACTGAATCAAGAAGATGTGGTACATATACACAATGGAATAATATTCAGCAATCAAAAAAGATAAACTCATGCTATTCACAACAACATGGATGGATCTAGAAGGGATCATGCTTGGTGAAATAAGGCAGAAGGAAAAAGAAAAAAAAGTAAATAATTTTAAAAAAAGATTAAAGAAAGGTTATTTTGTAGGATGAAGACTGAGTTTCTGAATAATAGATCACTGTACTTAGTGCTGGAATAATTGTATGGTGCTGATTACGTGGAGAGAAGTATCTACAGAGGAGGACAATATAGCCCAAACAGTCCGTTTGGGCTCCTACCACATAGACTGAGTAGCTTATCACAGACTGAGTTGCTTATAAACAAGAGTTTATTTCTCACAGATCTGGAGGCTGGAGGACTGATATTGGGTACCATTGTGGTCATCAGGCATCCCTCATTCTTTTCCAAACCTTCTTATGTGTCCACTGGGGTGAGGGAACTCTGTGGGGTGTTTTATGAGTGAGCACTCTCCCATTCAAGTGGGTTCTACCCTCAAAACTAATAATCACCTATCAAGGGCCCCACCCACAAATGGAGACACAAACATTCGGTTGACAGCAGAATCCAAATGCTTGAGTTTAAAATCAAGGGCTGTGATTTTCAATCCCCTTCAACAGTGCCTGTGACTTCACCTCTCCAAGCTGCAGTTGCTATACCTGTAAATTGGGATCAATAATAGAACATTGCCTGTATAGATTTAAGCAAGATTAGTAATGTAAAGTGACAGATATGATGTAATAAATGTTGGTTCTTGCTGTTTCAGTGAAACTATTTGGGTTCAGAAGGAAAGACTTTTTAGGAGGGTCAGCTGAGATGGAGAAAAAAAAAACAACAACAAAAAACACAAATTCCCTGTTCTTTAATATGCCTCATCCTGACTGCCCCACAGTGTCTTAAAACTAATTATCCCAAGTGTCTACACTTTCTTCTGAAATAGGAATTTGAATCTCAATTTAAAGGAACTTATATTTATGCAAATATAGTCCTAGGGACAGCATCTTCTGCCCTCTTCTGGCTTTTTCAAGAAATTCAAGTCCATGAATAAACTAAATAGAAAGTGCATTATTTCTATTTTATCTTTAGTGGGCATCCACAATTTGCCATTTTTCCAGCTCCAAATGAAAAATATATCTATACAATTTTGTTTGAAGGTCAGAGTTATTAACAATCCTTTATTTTTTTCCAACAATTTATCAATATTTTGGAAGTCGAGATTTCATTACATAATTTTATTCAATTCTGTTCTCCCAGTGCCAGCTCTACATATAACTACTAACTAAATAATTCAATGGTGTCACAAATTACTGCAAAGACTAAAATCTGAGGTCACTATAATTCCTAAGATAATTAATCAGCTGTTTAAAAGAGAACTGGCATGTGGGAACGTTTGATTGTAGAAAAAGCCTAGGGCTAAAAGGCCCATTTCTATTAGAAATTGTATTGGATTTTGGTTCCTTCCCTCATACCCCCAGCCTTCAAAAAATAAATAAAAGCATTGTTTTTAATGGTAGGGCAATTCAGCCTGACTGATGATAGAGAGTTGATCCTTCTTGATTTTCAGATGTGGTGTAGATCAAACATCAGTTTGCTATGCCTTTGAAAGGCAGTATTTGAAGTTATCTGCACAATCTCACACCCAGTCAGAAATGTCATGGCAGGGGAAAAGATTTCCTATTAAATTTCAGCACTAAAACAGAAGTTTAAGTTGGTAAATACAAGGGAACCAGAGGACACCTTCTGTGATGGGGAGGGTCAGTCAACAGAAATCAACTTGTTCAAAGATCGGTTGCTAAGGGAGCTCTCACCCATGTCACAGCTTCCTGCTGGTGGAAAGGATTAGCTAGACAGAATGAAAGCAGCATTGGAGGGGAAGGCCAATGTCATGAAGAGAAAAGAGGGGCAAATAACTCAAAATAAAAGCAGCAAAGCAACGGTGATATCAGCGGCAGTTCTTCCAGCTGCATCGTAGATTGTGTAATTTAGGCGTTGCCAAAATCAAAGAGCTATAATCCAGACATTATTTCCAATCATTCCTGACCTACTGATGTCTAGAACTTATGCCATGCCTAGATTACCCAAATCACCAAGAACTAACAGGTTTCACAGCAAGAAGCCTTGCTTAGTTGTTAAGACATATTACTATTGAGAAGAATAAGCAAGTGCTTCTTCTTAGTCTATAGTTTGAACAAAGAAGAATCATGGGAACATATTCCTTACTTATTTTAAAACATATTGAAAGGATAATGTATATGATGTATATGACAAAAGTATATGACATAAGACTAAGAGGCAAAAGCTAGCTTCTGACGAATGTGATATAAGTTAGGAAGGAAGCCGTATTTTTCAATGTGTGTGATTAAGACAATTGCTTAAATATCTGGGAGAAAATCTTAAAGCTTTAAGTAACATCACATACCAAAATATATTCAAGGAAGAAATCAGAGTTAATTTTTTTTGTTTTAATTAACATGGGATCATGAAAGAAAGTTATGATTATTGCTATTTGTATACTATGGCATAAAATATAACTTTTAGAATGGCATTCTTAATGAAAATTTATTGACAAAGGACTATAGGTGTGTCACTCAGAACTTCTAGACACTGGAAACAGAAATATTTCTAACTAGAGTATCGGATACAAAAGGAACTTATTAATCTGTGTTATAGTGTTGGTTTCAACCATACGCCCACCATCCTCAAACAGAAGACCAGGATGTATTCCATGAGATTCTGAGAGTAGACCCCTATTATTGAGCCAGCACCACTGCTGCTCCTGAGAACTCCATGCCCCTTGGCTATGCTGTGCCAAAAGATAGACTACACAAGGAGTCTCTCCCTTATAACACCATCTTCCAAATGGAAGATGGGAGCATTGGGTACATATTATTGACAAAGTGTGGACCACCTAGGCCATTTCCTAACTGCTAAGGAAGTTGGAAGATGGAGTCAGCTTCTACTTTGGAGTCAAAGGACCCATGCTGTGCAGAGATTATCTCAATTATGTAAGATTTTTCTACAATGCTGGGTGGAAGTAATATGACATGTATTCCCTACATGGTTTATATTTTATATTATTTTTATACAGCTGTGGTTTTAAAATTCACCACATACATTCATTTTATTTTTTAAAAAGAGAAATATTCTACGTCCAATATAACACAATATCTATATAGAATGGAAAGGAATGGTAATATAGTTCAAATTCAAGACCCTCTCTTTTCATCTGTGAAAAATGAGGATAAGCTAAGACAAAGAAACTTGTACCAGGTCATATAGGCAGACGATAGTGAAGCCAGACCAGAAACCCATACTGTATGTTAATACCAGTGATTTTTCCATTCCATCTTGAGTATTTGTGTTTTATCTATGGCAATTGAACAACATACTGGCTATTTGTTTTATATTTTATGGCTAATGGACATGTAATCTTCATTATAAGAGAATTTCTAGTTACTCTGGGACTTATTATAGCAAGTCCCTATTAGATAGAGATGGAAAGGCAATAGCAACTAACCCAATCTTTTGCCTTGTAATAGAAACAAATTTTGATTCCCTCTTTGATTCAGTTTTCCCAGATATGGGATATGGACTCACAATCAATGCCCCTTTGAAAAGCCCTCTGAGATATTTTTATGAAAAGAAACATGAGCGTGGATTTGCTCCAAATCAGGATGTTTACTTGCTTGGAAAGATGAGATTAATTTACTGTGAGCATTACACAGAAAGAACATCTCTTTTGAGTTGCAAAACAGCAAAATTACCATATTTGGAGAGAGAACTCCTTCTGCAAAAACTAGGTTTGGGGGAGTTAAAAAAGAGATGAACAAGACAGCCACCTTCCTGTGTGAGTGAGCTTTTAATATATGGGCCTTGACATGACTAATCACATACTAACCACCCTCTTACTGGCCTCCCTGGAAGTGAATTTTTTTTCTCTTACACAAACTTGTTTCCAGGGTGAGAAAGTTGGATCGTGACATGCTAACAGAGGAACTGATGTGGCAGTAATTGATAGGATGGAATGACCCGGATGTTCCTAAGATAAAAGACTTGAGCAGGCATGGATATCCCAATGCTTTTAAAATCCCCTTCCTGACTTATTCACTTTCTTAAAGCAGTTACATTTCTGTTTTTTTTTTTTTAAGATTTATTTTTATGTATTTATGCATACAAGAACTGGGGTGTAGGCCAGAGATACAGGGGGTGAGAGAATTCATCAGAGACAGAGTGGGGAGCAGAACAGGCAGATCTACTGAAATATACTGCTGAGGGAGCAGGGGGCAAGACAAGAGAGGTCTGCTGCACCATGTTGGTTAGCTCCCTGGGGTGGGGGTGAATAGATCTCATGGTGATAGCTTGATAGCGCTGAGACTTAACCCCTGCACTACCAGGGAGGACCAAAACAGTTAAATATCTTTATCCAACCTTGGCCTGTACCAGTCACCCACTGGGCATGTAACTATGCCTATAAAATCCTTGAAACCTTTACATTGTGGTGGTGTATTTGAACTTAGTATCACATGGGTTGGTGACCTTTTTGATAATAAAATTTCTCCCTGCTTCCAACTCTCAGTGTCTGGTGTTTGCTCTAACTGTACACCAAGCACGAGGAAACAATTTGGGGAAAGTTAACCCTAATGACTGGAGCCGGCCACCCTACTATTCCCAGTACAAGCCTGAGTGCAGCCCTTAATAGGGGATCAGTGAACTTTGATTCAATGAAGACATAGATTTGGGTTATATTTATATTTCATCTATGAAATGATTGTGACCTCTTATCTAATGCTTGCTATTTGCCACTGTGTCAAGTACTTTATATATCTTATTTCTGTCTTGAATGCTTTTTAAAGGGAAATTTAGACATTGGCTAAAAGTGTAGAGTGCACCTGTTCAGTTCACAGTGATTCTCCATCTAGAAAGCTCATCTTCAAGTTGAACTGCAATCCCCCAACAGTGATTTTGAAATGAATGAGCCATCCTCTAGTCTCAGCAAATTAGGCCAGGATGGAGGGCTTACTGAAATCAGGGCATTGAGTTTCTCTCTTCCGTGAATTTGTAGATAAAAGTTAAGACTCTAAAAACTGTTAGTAAGGTCTCTGGACAGCTCTGGAGATGATTGGAAAACTAATATACAAAATTGAGAATTGAGAGTCTCTAGAAAAAGAAAGTAGAGTAGGAAAGAGGTGCAAAAATGGAAAAGGATGAAAAGTCGAGTCTTAAAATTTGTCTCTAGTATCTGTTTTCATTTAACACTTAGCTTCCCTTCCCCCAATTCTAAGGCTCTTCTTTTTTTCTTTAGTTTTTGAATGGTTTGAATCCATACCCTTGACTAATGGGAATAAAAACAATACATACACAGTCATAACTACATACAAAAAATATGTTACTCCTGTCCTCACAGTCCACCCCCTACTGGGTATTATCCTGCTCATCTTGTAAGACTCAGAGAAAGGAAGCACTTTTCCCAAAGCAACCTGTTTAGTAAGAGCTGGTATTTCATTTGAAGGGTAGAGAGTGATGAGTGTGTGTGTGTATACATATCTATATGATCACACATCATATGTGTGTGTATGTATGTACACATTCTTTTAACATGCATTTATGGAGATCCTTTTTAAGTCTTAGGCACTATGTTTCTATGGTTTCAACAGGATTGCCAAGTAGTTGCTGGCATTTACACGGTGTTGCGTCCATATGTGTTCATGGACACAGCCAGAGGCAGGCTGCTCAGCTCAAGGTTAAGGAATAATCTCTCTGACCCATTATTTATACACTGTACTTCAGTAAAGACAAAGTCATGGAGACCAGCTTTCAACAGACCAGTAGGAGTTGTCAAAGGTTTACTAAAATCTTTCAGTACTAAGCACTGACTGAGCTGCTGTGTATATTTTAGCTGGACCAGATGCCACCTGGTCTGATTTTTGTCCCTGGTCTTCAGACAGAATGTGGCTGACACTGTCAGTGGACTTGAAATGAGCACCTATTTTTAGATTTTTTTTTTTAGTGTCCTGAAGGAGATTTGATGAGCTGATGATCCAATGATATCTTAAACTCTCTGTTAAACTTAGAAAACTTAGAGAAGTCAGGTCACATTCTCAAGGTCACAGAGCTAGTTGGTTGCAGAGATGGGCCTTGCCAGCAAAGAACGCACAGAAACCATTTGAAATAATTTATATTATTTTTCTTTTCATGCCTCTAAATAACAACACATGTCAATTAGATTCATGTCAGATCCATTAGGCTTTCTACCCTCAAAATCTGTCTTTCTCTGAATTAATGAAATGTAAAATGGGAAAATTACAGGTTTTATAGTTAGAATTTATAATGCTTAGGATGAAATATAAAAGGCCCTATATTAATTATGTACATTCTAGCTTATTATATAATTCTGTCTTTTTGTATTAGGACTTAAAATTGCCCTAAATGCTGATTTTTTTAAAATGCAGTCATTAATGTCATTCTCAGATGTAATTATGTTTTTTAAAAATGACATGAGTCATATGTCATAGCACCTCAGTTTTTATAAGATTTATGCCTTTTATCTTTTGTAGCATACAAAATAGACAAATCAAATATTCACAATATGGTTAATAACTCTGAAAATTGAAATTACTAAGACTTACTAAGGTCCAAGATAACTTACGGGCATTATTTTCATAATAATGACAATAACAGCTAACACTTACTGTAGACCTAGGGAACACAGTAAGAACATTTACTGTAACCTAGGAAATGTTCTGAGAGCTTTGTAACTACAAACTCAGTCTTCACATTCGCTTGTAAGAGAGCCGCTACTAGGATCCCATTTTACAGATAAGGAAAATGATGCAAAAAATTACCACTTCCTTTTGTCCCAACATTTCTCAGCTACTTTCTAGATAGGGAGACAGGCATGCCCCAGCCTTGACTTTTTTTTTTAATTTTTGCATAGAATAACTGGGGTGTAGGCCAGAGGTGCGGGGTGGGGGAATGAGAGGATTCCCCAGGGACAGAGTGGGGAGCAGAAGATGCAGATTTATTGAAATACACTGCTGATGTGCGCAGTGGGTGGGACAGGAGAGGTCTGCTGCTCCTTATTTGGGTTAGTTTCCTGGCCAGGGATTGAACTCAGGCCATAGGAGTGACAGCACTGAGACTTAATGCCAAGGCCACCAGGGAGGTCCCCATCCTCGGATTTTTAAGTATAGTCCACATGTATCTAACACCTCAATGGTCAAGCAATTTCTTCCTGAAATTTCAGGTGACCCAGCTACAACTGCTATTTGGCTTGTGTTGTTCTCCTTTTTTGCCAAGTGAACTCCTATTGAAAACTCAAAGCTCATGAAAATTATACCCCTTTACAAGTCTTTTCTCCCAACAAACATTCATTGTTTATTCATTGTTTCCCTGATGTATTTTTTCTTCATCATTCCACAACTTGAATAGGGAACATCACTGATTACTTGACCCATCAATCCAGAGGACTACTCTTATTCATGTTATTTATTAAGTTATTATCCCTTATTGATATTTAACATCCTCAATCAACACTTCTTGAAATGTTTCCTCCCTGAACTTTCAAAGCACCATCCTGCACAGCTGCTTCTTTTGCTGGTGGTTTTTGTTTTTCTTTTGTCATTCTAGATCAATCTTCATTATATTTTTGCCTTCTCTGTTTGCCTATTAAATGACAGAAGTCTATAAAAATCAACCCTAAAACAAGAGTCAACACCTAGAATGACACTTGGCATAACAAAAGATCTCAAGAAGTGTCAATTGAATAATTTATCCTTATGAAATACAACTCATGCCCATGGTTTCAACTATGAGTTACAAACTAACTAGTGTGCTATCTATAGCTCTTAAGTTTAGGAGGTTTAGATCCAGGTCTAATGCCAAGGGTTTCTGTTACTATACTATTTTTCTCTCCCACTCTTTTCTGGATGATTCATTCTTTCACTATCACAAATGTGTACTCACATGCCCACACAGGCACTGAGGCTAAAAGGATGTTGGACATTGAGCTGGGACTATGATGCTGGAACTATAGTTGGCATTTATTTTCCAGGTGAGGGGACCAGTTAGTTGTATGTTTTCTCTTTCTCTCTCTCTTTTTTAAAGATTTTTCTATTTATGCATACAAGAGCTGTGGTGTAGGTCAGAGGTGTGGGGTGGTGAGAGGATTCACCAGAGACAGAGTGGGGGAGCAGAACAGGCAGATCTACTGAAATATGTGGCTGAAGGGAGCAGCGGGTGAGACAGGAGAGGTCTGCTGTGCCATGTGGGTCAGCTCCCTGGCCAGGGATCGAACTTGTGCTGCAGTGGCTGCAGATAGCTTCATAGTGCTGAGACTTAACCCCTAGACCACTAGGGAGACCCTGTTTTCTCTCTCCTTTCTCCTTTACCCTGTATTTCATTTTTCATACTCATGCCCAAAAATCCTTTGGAAAATCACGATCTCTTTTAAAAATTCTTCAGTGGCTCCATTTTACATGGGCAATAGAATTCTAATCCCTTGATATATCATAGAGAATCTTTTATAATTTGACCCCTGCGGAGATGTCTAGCCTCAGTTCCTCCACACGCCCATTTGTATCCATCTAAATGCCTCTATACCCACTATCTTTTGGGATTTGATGGGGAGGGGAGAAATAGATACTATTCCTCTTTCCTTCCTGAGTTCAGATTTCATTTAGGGACTAACGTGAAGTTAGATGGAGAGCACAAAATGTCACTTTCATTATGACAATGTCTATTTAGAATATGTGGTTAGACAAGTGGGCCTCCCTAAATCCTGGAATGGATGACCTTATACTAATTTCCAATCAAAGCCAATCAGGGAAAAAATTCAGCCTTACCAGAGGGTCTTTCCTTTTATGTG
Organism: Scalopus aquaticus; assembly: GCA_004024925.1. NCBI lineage: Eukaryota > Metazoa > Chordata > Mammalia > Eulipotyphla > Talpidae > Scalopus > Scalopus aquaticus. The sequence goes on from PVIJ01015918.1 coordinate 20,139, forward strand.
GTTTGGATAAATAATAATTCTCTGAGGGCAGGGTAGCTCTCACTTTAAAGGAGAAAGTACATGACCCAATCCTTTCCCCCTCTCACCCCCCAAAACTGCAAATTACCACAGATTAACCAGCTCTTCCTCTCCTGTGGGTTCCTTAGTGAGTCAACACAGAAGTCCAGGAGTGTCTTGGAAGTGGAACTCCTCCAGACTCTAAATATTTTAAAATGAATCATGAATATATATCAAGTATAAGCTGAATTCATCAGGACTTTTCAAATTTCAAGTGGGAAAGGGAGGAAACACTTCAGTTTGCCTTAAACCAAAAGAATGGAATTGATGAGCTCACATAACTGCCAAGCACAGTAATAGACGCTGAGTGTGGTTGAGTCCAGGTACTTCATGTCACGAGCTCAGCATATATTCATCTCTACTCTCCTCTCTCTTGATCCCAATCTCAGGGAGCCTCTTTCCTTGCTGTGCTGACATCTTAAGATGCTGTCAGCTCTGGCAATTGTCTTACCAGGTCAGCTTTCCCAAGGAAAATAGAGCTTCACTTTCTCAATGCTTCTAGCACATTCTAGCAGAATTCAGTCCAACTCTGGATTGAATCACTGGAAGTAAAATAATATACTTTTGGGGGGCTTGGTATGACCTTGTGCCTGGCAACTGGATATGGGAAATCAGGATTATCTAAAGGACTGAGCTGAGAGCAGGGTATTCCAAAGATATATCATAGTGCTGTTTCAGGAGAAAGAGGATCTGTTTTGGGTAAGCAGAAGCATCATGTGCCTACATGGGCTTCATCCCATAGGGGAATGGAGTGATAAACCAAGGCAGGCGGGTCATTTAACATCAGCAACACTGAGTCTAAGTCAAATAGTGTTTTCTAGACTGTGCTTAATGTTAAATTATACTTCTCCATGATTCTATTGCAGCCAGCCAGGAGATTGGGCTCGTTTTTTGTTAGCCTACAAATCAGACTTTCTTGAAATAGGTGAACTGGGAAATCTCTTTGCTATAGAGAAAATATTGTTGCTGTGACAATTGTGATAGAAGCCCGCTGGAAACGAGTCAGGGGGTGTCCCTGGTCTCTGCTGTCGAATGAAAGCAGTGGGGGGGGTTGGCTAGGGGGAGGCAGAGTGCATGCAGCTATAAGTTCTATTTTAGTTTCTTCCATAATCGCCATCACACACTAACACAAACAGGCACATACCATACACACATGCACACAAATAGACCCCATCATCATCTCACCCCCAAAATGATGAAACATAAAATAAACATGCAGCTTCCAGCCCACAGAAATAAAAATACCTCCAGAATTTCAACTTAATGGTGTCAGATTGTATTGACTCACTTGTGAAAGAGAAGTTGCAGTATTAGTCATTCTGATTTAAAATATCATATTTAGAGGTCGTCATGATACATGGAGATCAGCACAAAAGGACCCTTTATGTTCAGCCACACCCCGGCAGGATGTCTGTGTCAGCTTTGCCAAGGACTGGGTTGTGTGCCTTCCAATATGGCCTAATTTTATTTTCTTGACTGTCTCTCTCTCATTTTTTTTTAATGTTTGAAAAATACAATAGAATTGTCTTCTCAGCATGGGAATATCTGCATGTGTTAAAATTACATTTTCTATTTTAAACTTGCTCTCTTTTTAATTTAAATGGACTTGTCAGAACAGGCAGTCTGTTTTTCCTTTCCTCCTCCTAGAGAACGAGGAATATACAAACTTAAGTTGGAAAGAGGCAAAAGTCAACTTGAAGGGGGAAGAAAGAAACAAATAATTAACAAACGTAGAAAACAAACACAGGAAAGTCTGGCTGATTCTATTTGAATTGAAAGCTGTCTTGGATTTGATCTGAAGAGCTGCAGTGTAAAGAAATAAGAACAAGAACTAGCATTTTAGAAATTGGGGGATGACTGTAAATTATTAGACAGGCATTAGCTCCCTTTTATTTCATTTTTTCAGGAAGATATTAAAATACAATGTCTCAAGTGCTAATATCTATACACAGGTATACTGC
>PVIJ01015918.1:22256-34717 GCA_004024925.1 Scalopus aquaticus
GTGTGTGTGTGTGTGTGTGTGTGTGTGTGTGTGTGTGTGTGTGTGTGTGTGTGTGTGTGTGTGTGTATGAATCCAACCTCAAAGTATGGTCTATGTAGGGGATAGTCCATACTTAAAATAGCCACTCTAACTTCTATGAGGTTAGGTTGAGTTCTTTTGTCCTTCCGCAGTTGAGAAAACTCACCTCGATTTAAAGCACCTTGCACCGCTCCATCTCCCCTGGAACTGCTCGCCCATTTCCCCATCTGAAATGTTGACTACAGATGCTCACTCCTGAGTTCCACTTGGGAGTGTCCTTTACCAAGAGAAGCTTCCTTGCCACATGTTGCATCAGTTCCCAGGGAACCCTCCTATTTCTCTGACTAGCACTGGCCGGCCAGGTAACTACAAAGATCCATTCCTGCCTTCCATTTGGGGCATTTCTGAAAATCTGCCTCAGCTCCTGAATACCCTGAAGGATTGATAAAACCACCGTTGGAATCAAATTGCTGTCTAGCTACTCCCTCTGACCAATCTTCTTTCTATCACCCAACGTAAGTGTTGATCAAGAGAACTTCTCAGTGAATCTTCATACCAGTCTTTGTCTCACAGTCTTTTTCTGGAAACCCTGGCTTAAGCAGGCAGAATAGATGCCAATTGAACGTCTGATATCACAGTTACTTACTAGATACACCTATGTTAACAACATGGATTGTTCTACAGAGTCAATTTATTTTTTATTTTATTTTTTTTAAGATTTATTTATGCTTTCAACAGCTGACATATAGGGCAGAGATGAGGGGGGGGGGGGTTGAGAGGATTCACCAGAAGAGAGTGGGGAGCAGAACAGGAACATTAACTGAAATACACTGCTGAGGGGAGCAGCGAGCAAGACAGGAGAGGTCTGCTGCACTCTGTGGGTCAGCTTCCTGGCCAGGGATTGAACTCGTGTTCCAGTGGTTACCAATAGCATCATAACACTGAGCCTTAACCCCTGGTGGGAGGTCCCTACAGAGTCAATTTAGCAAAGGACTCTGTGCCTGTTTGTGCTAATGATTAATGCATTGCTTGGTATACATAGCAATCTATACATAATGTCCTATTAATTAATCTATAACTATCTTGTCCATAAGATATATGTGTGTAGCTAAAGTCAGCTCTGCCCCAAATGCTGTTGGTTCACTCAAAGTAGGCCCAGTGATTTTATTGGTCTTTTTTTTGTGTGTGTTATACAATGTATAATAAGGGAATGTGTGGTCGTCAGTGCCTGAATGCCACTTTCAGTAATAGAAACGCCTTCTGGGGAAATAAGATTGGTGCCAGGACTAGAATATGGAAGCAAACTCAAAATTATTTCACTTCTATTTCAGAATGGTTAAAAAAAAGAGAGAGAGAGAAAAAAAGGTAGCAAAACCATTTTCAAGGGCTGCCAACCACATTGAGGCATTTGAATGAAAATACCTCTATAGCTTTCTATAACCTACTAAATAGAAATTCAGAGTTCTTAGGTTGGCATGTCAGCCTCTGTTCAATCTAGTGCCAAATTGCCTTTGCACATTATTACCCAGAGCACCCCTTCACGAGGACTCCATATTCTTGCCAAACGGACTTAGCTATTCCCTGAGCAAAAATAAAAACACATATGTAAAATTTAAAAAAAAATTAATGTTCTGACCAAGGTAAAGTAAGTCCACTCTAGCCATTATTTCTTACTGATTACCACCCCAAATTCTGGGCAAAGTAGAAATAAAGTTTCGAAAAGAGAACTAACTAAACACTTTGCAAATGAAACAAAAGCAGACAGATTGACAAAGAGTGTCAATGACTGAAGAAACACTGAAAAGAGATAAACTTCCCTTTTAATTTTTGTTCTTATTTTTTCCTCAATTTGAGCTGTGGCAGTAGTGGAAAAAGCAGAAAACTTTGAAAGAACCCTTAAATTTGGGCCAAAGGCCCAAAAAAAGCCTCTAAAGCTTACGGAATGTGGGTGGATATCAGAGAGAAAGAATCTAGAGGAATACCCCTTCTGCTGTGTGTGATTTTGCATAAATCCTGGGTTTCACACAGAGTTTTATGTGCAGGTAAGATGCAAATTAGCACAGATGATATTTTGAAACTCATGTTGGAGCTATCACCTTAAGAAGGTAAAAAGAAATTAGTTTGAGTCAGATGGAGTTGATTACCTTCCAAAACAATGAACAAAATTCAGTATTCTTTAGAGTATTTTATCAGAACTCAGGATCTATGTAACATAATTTTCAAAATGATTCAATAAACAAAGAACCAGATAAATGGTACTAGTTCTCAGGCAAAAGACTATCAATAGATGATACCCAGACATGAATCAGATTTTGCAATAATCAGATAAAATCTTTAAAGTAGCTATAATAAATACACTCCACAATATAAAAGTAAACACAACAGATATAAATTAAAAAATTGGGAATTCTCTGTAGGGAAATAAAACTACCAAAAAGAACTAGAGCAAAAGTTTGGAACTAGAAAATACAATATTTTAACTGAAGCTTTTACTTAAGGAACTGAGTAGCAGAATGGAGATAACAGAGGAAAGAGTTGTTGAACTTAGAGATAGACTGACATTTTCAACATGAAGAAAGATTTAGAAATCTCATAGTTTTGAGGACATGTGAGGCAATAGCAAAGTATCTATTACTGGTATGACGAGTCTAAATGAGCTGGTAATAGATTAATGCAATAAAAAAATTTGAAGAAATAATAGCTATAAACTTCTTTGATAAAAATTATACATTTATATTTCAACAGCTTTATGAAAATACCAAGCAAAACAAGTTTAAATGTGGAAAATTGTCTGAACACATCATAATGGAACTGATGAAAACCATAGATAAAGAAAAAACTTAAAAGCAACTGGAGAAAACTGATACACGTGGAAGGACAAAGATTCAAATCATCCTATTTTGCATGGACAATTATGGATAAAAGAAGATGTCAATAAATAGCAAGGTACATCATGATTCAATATTATTAATATGTCAGTCCTCTCTAAATTGATGCATAAATTCAATACAATTCCCAACATAATTTTAGAGGATTTTTTTGTAGAAATCAGCCAAGTGAGTCTTAAATGTATATGGAAAGTCAAAGGAACTAGAGTTTTGACGCAACTTTGAAATTAGGAACAATACTATAGGACTGACATAACTTACTTCAAGCTTGTTATATAACTATAATAATTGTGAGTCTGGTTTTCACAGAAAGGTAGAACTATATGGTCAATTGATTTTTGAAAAAAAAATGACATATAAGGTTTTAGTTTGGATGCTGAGAAACTCAATCTTTTGTACATTTCTGATGTTGATATAAAATAGTACAGCCATCTGGAAAATATCATGAGTGTATTTGATATAGACAAACTTTTACTTATCCACCTTACTTCTACACATTTACCAAAGAAAAATAAAAATTTAGATTCACACAAAAACCTCTACTCAAATATTTATGGTGGCATTATTTGTAATTGCCTAAAAGTAAAAACAATCCAATGTACTTCTAGTGGTTAGTAGACAAACTATAACACATTCATGAATGGAATATTATTTAGCAGTGAAAAGGAATGAACTATCAATATACACAAAAACATGGGTGAAACTCAAATGTGTTTTGCTAAGTGAAAGAAGCCAAATTCAAAAGACACTATGGTGTCTAAATATATCATCTACCTGGAGAAATCAAATTATAGGAAATAACAGAAATTAATCAGCGGTTTCTATGGCCTTGTGGGGTTGGAGGGGTAGCACAAAGGGGTAGAGGAGAATATTGGTATGACACAGCAGGTATGTATGGTAGCAGTTCACCTATGCATTTGTCAAAATTTATAGAACTGTATATAAAAACATTGAATCAAAATATTGACATAATTCAACAAATGAAATAAAAAGCTAGTGCCTGTGTTTATCTTTTCCTTCTGACTTATTTCACTTAGCATAATCCCTTCCAGCTTTATCCATGTTGCCACAAATAGCAAGAATTTATCTTTTTTGAATGCTGAGTATTATATAAGAAAATAAATAAGTTAATTTAGGGGAAAAAAAAAAGGCCAACGCCTGATATTTTGCATGATATGTGTTTGGTGCACAGCAAATGCTAGTTCCTTTTTCGCCCCGTCGTACCTAAGGAACATCCACTCTTGTTGCTATTTTATTTGTTTGCTAGTTTTAAATATTTACACTCTTTAGAATGCTTTTCCCTCTCCCTACTTCCACTCCTGGCAACTTGTACTCATCTCATTAAAACATTCTTGCTGCTCCACAGTTGAGTTCTTAGGTGCTGTGTTTTTTGCTGCTGTGTCGTGGGCTAAAGTGCAGTCTTGTTTGACCTTCTACACTTGCTGTCATGATAATTGAACATCTCTGTTAACTTAAAATTGATTGGTGACTTTCTATCACCTGAAATTTATTCAAGAGCGTCTTTTCCATCCTAGTTTCAAGTCCCATGAAACTCCAAAATCTTTCCATTCCCAAGGGCTTGTATTCTTGTATTTATGAAGTTTCTGCTACTACTGAGCTTTTCCATCCTGAGATTTAAAGCTGAGCCCCTTCCTAATTTGACCCTTTCTTTATTATATAGCAAAAGTCACCCACAACAAGCATCTGTAAGTCAAGTGCTCTTTACAGAAGATTCTTGGAAAGGAAGAAACACAATTTCAAATTGGACATTATTCATCCTCATACTTATATGCTTCACTGGCTCATATCTGAGATAAACTGCAGCCACCCACAAGTAGCCTGGTTCCTAGCTCTTTCGTACTTTCAAAGTCCATCTTCTTTTTTCTCTTCCCACGCTTCAAGAACATAAGCTTCCATCTTTTCTGATTTAATAAAAAGCAGTTTCTCCATTAATTTTGGTTTTCTTGGTGTCTGCTGGCACCCAAGTCTTCAGCATCTTACTTTAAATCCTGGTCATCTTAGCAAGTTCACTTCCAAAGTCAAGTTCTTCAGCAGGGAGCTCCATTGTAATCTATTAAGATGGTAAAATGTATGTTTGTCATAATCTATTACAGCAACTGTCACTAAATTGTAAACATCCATCTTCTAATCTGTTTCTCTTGCTATTTTCAAAAATTATCAAGAGTAGGTTTTCTCTTCCCTGGCCCATCTCCCAGCCAGTGAAGTTTAGCACAATGGGTATCCAGTGTATATTCAGGTAGCAAACATCAATGTCTTAGTCTATTTGGGTTGCTATAACAAAATACCATAGACTGGCTGATTTCTGTGAAATAATAGAATACACACACACACACACACACATACTATATACAATGAATATCCTATTATATAGATAATAGAATACATAATAGAAGATACTATATGATATCTCTATCCATGATTCCTGGCACAGAGCTTCAAAATCTTTGGAATTTCCTAAGTGACAGCAATGTCTTTTCTTCTAAGAAGTCAGTCCTTGTTGGGACCCTAGATGGAAGTTGATCACCAAAAAATCCAAGCTGATTAGAAGCCTGGAACTTTCAGCCCCATCCTTTCCATTTCCCAGAGAGGGGAGAGGGACTGGAAGTGGAGTAATAATAAATCATGCTTACATAAAAGTTTCCGTAACAGTTCCAGTATCATGAAGTTTGGTGAGTTCCCAGATTTGGTAAGCAGAGGGAGGTGCTGGGGGTTGGAGAGCCCAGAGAGGTAGGGAGCTCTGTGCTGCTTCCCACATGCCTTGCCCTGTACATGTCCTCCATCTGGCTGTTGCTGAGTTATTTTCTGTTATTATAAACTCGAAATCTAGTAAGATGTTTCCCTAAGTTCTGTGTGTTGTTCTAGCAAACTGATTCAGCTAAATGAGGAGTTAGGGGAACCTCCAGCCTAGAGCCAGACTGTCAGAAGAGACAGCCTGGACTTAGAATTGTCATGTGTGTGGAGGGCTCAGTCTTAGGAAAACTGAGCCCTTAATTTGTGGTATCTGATGTTATCTCCAGGCAGAACTGAGTTGAGCTATAGGACACCCTGTCACTGTTGTGGGATTGCTTGATGTTTGGGGAAAATCCACAATTGGTCACCATAAGTTTCAGAAGCGAAGTGTTCTATGTGACTAACAAAGGAGAAACACACAGGATACCCCCTCCCCCTTTTCCTCTTATAAACAACAAATATTTATTTGTCATGGTTTAGTAGATTGGGAAGTTCAAGGTCAAGATGCCAACAATTTGGATGTCTGGTGCTATCCTTCATAGTTCATGGTGAAAGGTGTCTGGCAGAGCACTGGCTTCTGTTTTATTTTTTATTCTAATTGCTTTAGTTAAAAGTCAATGAAGAAAAACAAAGTCAGCCTCACTCACTGGTAAATTATTAGTATTTATAAAATTTTCATTTCAGTTTAAAAGAACTTAGATTTTTGGACTACATAAGAATTTCTGATTATGTGTGATAACTAGCAAGTGAGCACCGTATTTTGTAAATCAGTTACTCATGATCCAACATTTCAGCAAGATAATTATAAAAGTTCTCTTCAGAGTATTTGCAGCTTAAAGAGAATATTTTGAAGGTGGCATAACTGTACTCTTGAGTACGTTTGATGGGCAATATCCAGAAGTTAAGAGCCTGTTAATTTGTTAAACAAACTCTGAAAGGGATTGACATCCCAATCTCTAGCATTTTCTAGAGTTCTGTTTTTTTCTTTCATGGAGTCTGTTTATAAGGGTACTAATCCCATCCATGGGGACTATACCTTTATGATGCAATCAGCTCCAAAGATTTCACCTCCAAATACTATTCAAGTAGGATAAAAATGTACACTTATATTACACTGTTTACACTACTCAGATGAAATGCAGTTCTTTGTATTAAGCCAAAATTTTTAAACTGATCTTGCTTGTCAGGTTTCACCTAAGTATCTGACTATGAATTCTTTCTTTTTTTAAGATTTATTTATTTATACATACAAGCTGGGGTACAGGCCAGAGGCGTGGGGCGGCGAGAGGGTTCACCAGAGACAGAGTGGGGAGCAGAACAGGCAGATCAGAAATACACTGCTGAGGGGAGCAGCGGGCGAGGCAGGAGAGGTCTGCCACACCATGTAGGATTCTCCCTGGCTGGGCGTCGAACTCGCATCGCGCGCTGCTGCAGACAGCTCCACAGTGCAGCGCTCAACCGCTGCACCACTAGGGAGACCCCTGACTATGAATTCTCAAAGTGCTTCTGAGTTAGTTTCTGTAAGACTGCCTTTTTCACATTGAAATAATTTGAGGTACAATCTCTTTAATTTCTGAAATGTTAGGAATGACCAATTTGTATAGATACTTATTTAACCCTAAGCTCCTTTAATGGAAGAGATTTTGAAACCAAAATGATTAATACTAGCCAGAGGTAGGAAAATTTTACATAGTCACATAATTTCAGGGACAGACTTTTCTGGATTACACACATAGAAACACAAGGTGATACAGAGTGTATAGTTTAATTCCAAAATTTCACTCAGTAAAGCATAAACAAATGCAAAATTCACTGGTTCAGATCACAGACCAAGTCTCTTCTCAGTGTATATACAATCCTAATTCATTTAAAGTCAAAATGTATACACAGATAACAACAGCAAACCACATTCTCTGTCTTCATTCACAAAATAGAGATAAGATTTGCATGAATCATGGATTTCTGTTTGGTGATCAATGGAAGGTCAGAGCAAGCGAAAAATGGAGTCAGCTAGGTGTCCACGGGAGCCCTGAAGGAGACTGGAATTGAGTCTCAATCTGGACAGCACAATGGGCCTTTGAATTTAGTCATTTCCCAGAATGTGACAGAATGGGGGAGATTATTAAGTCTTGCTGCTTTCCAGAAACTCAGAACTCAGGTGGAAATCAACATTACCACCATTCCTTTAAGTATTCCTGAGGATACTTACGGAAATTGGGCCATCAAGAGGTTAGGTCTCTTGCCCAGATTCAAATAGCTGCTAAGTGAAGAGGTGGGAATACCATTCTTGAAATCTCAGATTAGAGTTTCTGCTTTCAGCCAACATGCACTTAGACACTGCTCTCTGAACATTCACCACAAGGTTAAGTATCTAGTTTGTTGCTGTTTCCCCATAAAGTAGGGGTCCATAAACATTTGATGGATGAATAAATGAGAGAAGATAGCTATAACAGAAAGAAAAAGGAAAGAGTGGGACAGGATAACAAACACATGAAAATGGAGAGGAACAAAAGAAACAAAGTAAATGCTTTTTTCCTACTTCTGGGGATGTTTGATCTGCCTCCCCTAGATACAAAAGAAAAAACCCTCACTTTGACTATTTTTTATAATTGTTAATTCATACCCAGGAAACTATTGAATCATTCAGATACATGCATTAATTACCCATGAGGATGGAAAAAGTAAATAATCTGACATTGTTACTGATAAAAATGAGAAAGCATTGACCAATTTGGAAGTTTAATTATCTATCTTCCTGCCAATAATTGTTTGGTATAACTGTTTGCTGCTTGATTTGGGGCTCATTAAAGGCAGAAATTCTATCATATTCATCTTTACATTTTCACCTCCTGACATAACACCTGGGACAGTAGATGTTTAATTAAATAGGGAAAATAAAACTTTGTGGAACTACATCTCCTTTTAAATAAGAGGAAATGAGAATTAATTTCAGATAATGTGATCTAGGTATAACCAAAATACTCTGACATAACAATATATTGCTGTAACTTCTCAGAGAGTTTGCTATGACTTAGAGTTTGAGATCAGGATTTTTACTGTAATCTACATTATAAACCACATGACAAACACATGTACACACTGGATACAGGAGTCTAACAGAATGGAGTTCATAAAAAATGTTTGGATACTATTGCTCTCAGCTATTCTCACATTATTAAATTATTGTATTTTGAATCAAAGCAGAATCCAGAGAAATAATTCAGCTTGACAATAAAAAGCAGTAAACAGAAGAAATACTAAAATATTAGGTGTACTGTCATAATCATTCATGGTAGTGGAAAAGAAAGTGCAACTTACTATTCAAATAACTATCCTAGTTACTCTTGATATAGTGAGCAGGAGAGTCCAGTTATATTTGCCCCTTGCCCTTGTCCTTTTATATATTATAGTGCTTAATGAATAGTTCTCAGATTCCCAATTGAGTTGGAAGAACTTTAGATTTATTATTACAGTTTGTTTCAATATGAAATGGTTCTCTTAATAAAATAAATTGCATTTTATTCCTTGTCATAATGATAATGTTAATATTTATAAAGGTAGAGTTTATAATGGTATTTATAAAACTTTTATATGCCTCATCATATTTGATTCATACCATAAGCCTGGGATACAAATAGTTCATTTCAACCATCTGGCTTTTGACAGAGAGAAAGAGAACTAGTGCATAATCTCATAACACTAAGTCGTACAGATCTGATTCCTAGTTCAATGATCATATTAATATAATGATCCAGTTGGTTTGAACTCATATTTCTAAAAAGCTATAAAATTAACAAATCAGTTAGGAATTTTTCTGGCGTAAGTTTTTATCATGACTTAGATGATGTTATTTGGAGCAAATATAAGATTAGCTATCAATACCTATTGAACCTTAGGGGTAAAGTTGGTCCTCTCTTGGGTTATCTAAAAGCTAACACCAAACTATATGATAGTTGCACATTCTAACCGGTCACATTTTTCGTTATCTTTTGTAGTCTGAAATATTCTCTAGAAACAGTGATGTCCTTAGAATTTCTTGTTCTGCCCTATTATAGGCAATTCTAAATGACTTATATTCTTCTAGTCAGAAAAATTGACCAAAATTTTGATGAGAAAAAGTACCCTTTCTGGTACTTAAAAACAATGAGAAGGTGGCAGCTGTAATACCCAAGGTTGACATGGGAAGAAAAGATTTTGACTGTAGTTAGATTTTGGGATTTAGGATTTACATGGATCTTTCAGATTAAGCTGAGGACAAATAGCTGCCTACTCAATCATCTGGACAAAAGAAATACAGATAAAGGCTGTTTCAAATTCTTTTCCACAGTCACACCTCAGGATGAACAATGAAGCCACACAGAGGAGAATTTTCTTTCCATCATGACCGAAGTGTGCTTCCGTTGTGATGACTAAGTTCAAACCTTGACTCAGTCCCACTGTCATGAGTACTAGTTTACAGTTGAGAAGGGTACCTAGGTGGGGCCCAAGAGTCTCCCTGAATTGCAGGAATAGAGGTTAGAAACCAAAAAATCAATCTCTGTAGAATTTATGGGCAGAATACTGAAAGGGATATGATAAAGAGTAAAAAGTCATAAAGTTCTGAAGAAGGACCATAATAGTGTTCATCTCAGACGAATGAGTGGATGTGGGTAAAGAAACTACCAATATTAGGGGCTGCCCCCAAAAGCAAGGCAAACAACCCTTAATATTCACAGGGCTACAGGACATTGTATGTTACCCACAGTCAGTGTGGGAAAATGCCATATTACAGGAAGCTTTAGGTATGCAGAAGGGCACTGCTTCAGTAATGGGAGAAAAATATCTTTACACTAAACATTCTTCTAGTCCTACCTAACAAAGTTTAAAAGTAAGCAATGAGGGCCTCCCTGGTGGTGCAGTGGTTAAGCGCTGCCCTGTGGAGCTGTCAGCAGCAAGACTTCCACACACAGCAGGGAAGATTCCCACATGGTGTGGCAGACCTCTCCTCCCTCGCCGCCCGCTGCTCCCCTCAGCAGTGTATTTCCATCACTCTGCCTGTTCTGCTCCCCACTCTGTCTCTGGTGAACTCTCTCGCCACCCCACACCTCTGGCTTGTACCCTAGGTTGTGTGCTTAAATAAATCTTTAAAAAACAAAAAGAGAAAAAAAAAAGAAAAAGTAAGCAATGAAAAAACTCAAACGTCTTCCAGATTACTGTGTTTCAAAACAAAGGACAAGAACAGTTAAAAATATCAATATCCAATGAAATAAAACTAAAACCTCTGACATACAATCAAAATTATCAGGCATGCATAGAAGTAGTAATCCACAACCAAGAATAAGAAGAAAATTGAATCAATTGAAGTCAACCTAGAAATAATGCAGATGAAAGACTTAGTAGATAGGCTATTAGGATTGATATTTTAATTATATTTCATATTTTCAAGATAGTCAATAAAGACATAAATACGTTTGTTTTATTTTTTATTTTATTTATTTTTAAAAAAAGATTTATTTATTTATGCATACAAGCTGGGGTATAGGCCAGAGGAGTGGGGCGGCGAGAGGGTTCACCAGAGACAGAGCAGGAAGCAGAACAGACAGATCGATGGTAACACACTGCTGAGGGGAACAGCAGGCGAGGCAGGAGAGGTCTGCCACGCCATATGGAATTCTCCCTGGCTGGGCACCGTCACTGCTGCCGACAGCTCCAGAGTGCAGCGCTTAACCGCTGCGCCACCAAGGAGGCCCGAGACAAAAATATGTTAAGGAGAGCCATGGAAGATATACAAAGATTCACAATGAACTTCTACACATGAAAACTATAAAATCTGAGATTAACATATTTTATGGGATTAATAGCATATCTGATGCTGCAGAAGAGAAGATTAGTAAACTTGAAGACTAAGAAATAGAAGCTAAGGGAAAGAGTGAGAAAAAAAACTTAAAGTCAAAGAAATATTGGAGTATCAGTTAGATGTGACAAGCTGCCTAATGTATATGTAAATTGTAGTTACCCAAATAGACAAGACATAAGGACTATCATGAAGGAATAATGGCTAAACATTTTCCAATTTTGATGAAAATCATTAAATCAGATTCAAAAAGCTTAGTGCAATCTGAGCAGAAGAAATCTGAGCAAATAACAACTAAGCACATCATGATCAAATACTTAAAAAGGAATGAGAAAAGAAAAAAAATCCTAAATGTAGTCATAGTAAAAAAAAAAACATTGGTATAGAGAGGCAGTAACAGTAGATTTTTTGAGATAATGAAGGCTGAAGATAATGGACTGAATACTAGTTCAGACACACAAAAGCTTAAAGAGTTTGTCACCAGCAGCTCCAAACCATGTCAAAAGATGTTCTTCCTGAAGAAGAAAAATGAAACCAGATGGAAATCTGTAATTGTACATATGAACAGTGAGCATAGGGAATAGTAATTATAATAAGTTGATAAACATAAGTGTTTTTTCTTAATTTAAAGAAATTAAAAATCAACTGTTTAACTAATCCGAAAGGACACATGCACCCGTATGTTCATTGCGGCACTGTTCACAATAGCAAAGGTATGGAAGCAACCCAGATGTCCAAAAATAGATGACTGGATCAAGAAGATGTGGTACATATACACAATGGAATACTATTCATCATGGAAAGAAGATAAACACATGCAATTTGCAGCGACATGGATGGAATTAGAGGGGATCATACTTAGTGAAATAAGCCAGAAAGAAAGAGAAAAATATCGAATGGTTTCACTTATAGCAGGACTATAAGGAAACCAAATAGGAGAGAGACAATCAGCGGGGGGGGGGGGGGGGGGG
>PVIJ01015919.1:0-34615 GCA_004024925.1 Scalopus aquaticus
TTTTCTATAAGATAATGCTAATCTAGTATAGCTAAACTAAATTATAAAATCCTTTATACTATATATAAATGGATTCTTTCATGTAGCTATTTTTGAGATAAAATAGAACATACTAAATGCATTTTATATTACTAACTTTGATTACTCTTCCATATTTGGAAAACTACTGGCAAAGTTATATACATTTTTTTCATGATGATTCTAAGGAAAATGAGAATTGAAGTTTATTAGTTATCTATTCAACCTACTGGGAAAGGGCATTTGTACGTTCATAACATCGAGAACACTCAAATAGTTCATGGAGGCCAGACATGCTATCTTATAAGAGAATTTAAATATCTAGCTAAAAATAGATTGCCTTCTCCATAACTGTTCAAAAAGCTAGCAAGGAATCTGATGGAATATGTGTTATGAGTCCAGGGTTCTAATTTCACAGAAAATTTCTAGTTTCTAGAGAATTACAAACCACAAATAACTGAAAGTTATTTTGTATAATTTTATTATATGTTCAATTCTTAGTTCTCATTTTTATACAGTTAAATCATTTATATTTAAATCATTTTCAAATAGCTCCAAGTGATTTCTTTAAATAAAATCAGATACTTGTACAATTGACTAGTGATGGAGATTCCAGTTACATACAACTATAATACTAGCTAGTTTTACCAAAAACTATAATTTGCCAAATTGTGTTTCAACACCACTCACGTGTTGAATTGTATGGTATGTAAATAAGACATTATAAATGGGACCATTTTATTTTTGCGTAATAAATAAATGAAACTCATTTTCATAAAAAAAAGAGTTGTTTTTCTTATAGATTCACCCAGAAAAAAAAGAAATCCAAAACATCCCTCCCTTTCAGTTCTCTTTCTCAGCCTTTCCGTTCTCAATCTTTTCCATTACATTATTTAATATTTGGTTACTTCTCAAGGAAATGTTCAACCAATCTGTGGTTACAACTGCTATAGTTCTTATCATACCTGTACCCTTTTGTCATCCTATTTATTATGGAATACACATTATTATTTGCTTTCTCCAAGATTTAGGCTATTGTAATTTAATGTACAGTTAAAAGTTAAATTTTTTTAATTACAAGATTATTTTTCTTTGCTATGAATTTTAAGAATCCATTCATTGTCAGAATGTTTCAAATGAATGTCTATTTTAGCAGAAGAGTTAGGAGCACAGAAATGAAAAACAAGGAATTAAAATATATATTTATTAAGGTATCAGCCTTATTATGTTCAATATTTATAAAACATGTTTGCACATATTGGGTAAAGAAAAAATACTAAAAGCAAAAACATTATTAATAGGAAAATAGCACATTTTGTGTTTCCTCTTTCTGAATCTGTGTTTTAATTATTAAATTGATGTACTTGAATACTCTAGTAAACCACAGTTTTCAAAAAATTGCCATTGGTGTTCACTCAAAACATACAGATATAAAAAATACCTTATTACTTATTTTATGGCTGTCATTGTTAACAAGGAATCAAAGAATTGTTAAAGAAGAAAATACATAGATTATTTAGTCTATGAGGAATCTTATCCAAGTTTCATCATTTTTTTACAGCTCTTACTATAAATAATTTTGCTCTGCAAGTTTTCCAAGTGTTATTAAAATGAGAGAAAATTCCTTTGATGAACCAGAGGAAAAAACAGACTAAACTCACCTGTTTCTTTCCTCATCATTTAGACTGACATTTTTGAACCAACTAAATTACCATTGACTTCACATTTCTCAAATATATCTTTGATCAGCCAATATGTTACTCTAATACTTCTTACAAGTAAGTGATTTCATACAAGAAAATTTTACCAAAACTTTTCTTTCCATTCTTTCTTGGCAAAACCAAAATATTAGCAACACATTTTAAGGAAAGTTGAAAGTGAACTAATACATATGAAAGAGGGGCGTAAACATAGTCTTGCAGGGGATTCATGATATAACTTTGAAGTATTTGTATAACGCACCGTGAAACCAAAGGAGGGAATTTCTAATTAGATATAAATATTTATCCTACATCCACTGATAAAGTTCAGAAGGGAGAGATAGGTATTATTCGAAAATCTTACTGTTTTCACTGAAGAAGTAGATGAGCACATTTTTTGAGAATGTAAGAAAGATGGTGGAACTTGAAAAGACAAGTTGTTATTTTAATAAACAATAAAAAAGGAAATCTATTTAAAGTAAAAATAAACTCATTCATTTTCTATGAATGAAAACATTTATGAAGTCCTACATACTTATATTAAGAAAAGGAACAATCATACAAATTTATTAAACTACATAGAGATGTTTGTTTAAGCATATGACTAAAGGTAGAAATAATCATAGAAAAAATGAATTCAATCACACACAAAAAATTTAAAGACTATAAAAGCACCTAATATGTTATACACAGAATACTACTTATGAATATAGAAAATAGCTGGCAATTTATGAACCAAAATATTAAAAGTGATTACTCAGGGTTAGGGCTTGCTGAATTAAGAAAAATGTGATTTTTCTCTATTTGTCCAATAGTTTGAAATGCAAGTACATGGACATAAATCTAATCATATTCTTAATACACTAATTTAAACATGTTAGTGCACATAAGGCTGGGTATGACAATGAACATGGAAGTGTTAAACATTTCTTGACTTTAAGAATTTCACAGAGGAGCAAGCACAGTTGATCTTTAGTCATTTCACTAAAATAAGTAGGTCTAAACAACAATATGAAAGTCCTTTCAATGAAGTTTTGTTGATAATGATAAAAAAAATTGCTAAAATAAAAAGTAAAACCATTGCAATTTGTCTCAGAATGTGAGTCCAAATATTCTCTTAAGATTATTATAGGCACAAAAATATCCATGTATGGCATTGCATATTTCCTTTGCAAGAAAAAAAAAGAAAGTCACCAACAGTTCTTCATATTAGGGCTGAATCCTGGGTAAAAAATAAAAGCTCATGTCTATGGTTAAAGGGAAGTTTAGAGAGGGATGAAGAGTGGAAGCACAAAAGACAAGGTGGAGGAAAATGGCTGCTTTTGTGAGGTAATACACAATTCAAAGTGGGATCCTATATTTCCGAATAATATACAGTTTTATTTAAAGATTTATTTATGCATACAAGCTGGGGTACAAGCCAGAGGTGTGGGGCAGCAAGAGGGTTCACCAGAGACAGAGTGGGGAGAACAGGCAGATCGACGGAAATACACTGCTGAGGGGAGCAGCAGGCAAGGCAGAAGAGGTCTGCTGCGCTATGTGGGAATCTCCCTGGCCAGGCATCAAACTCGCGTCACACATGCTGACAGCTCCACAGAGCAGAGCTTAACCGCTGTGCAACCAGGAAGGCCCTGAACCATACAGTTTTGTAAGCCAATGTTACCTTAATAATAATTTAAAAAAATACATTTCCCAGAACTATTAATTAAATAGGAGAAAAACAATGAGGAAAAAATGCTCTTGTCACAGGCAAAGAAATAACCTAGACCACATATATTTTAAATAAATTTTTAATAAAAATACTATATTATCATTAATAATTTAGAAAACCAAATTAAAAATTATCATTTCATCTCACCAAACAAACATCATATGTAGAATATGATGAAATGCTTTGTAGTTTTCCTCTGCCCACATATTTGAAAACTTGTATTTCAAACAAAAATAGCATAATGTTGAACAGATTTACATTTAATTTTACACATTTAAAATGTATTTTGAAATCAACAAATATTTTAAAATTATTTTTACTATTTCATTGTATAATTAATGAATCAGTCCACCATAATTTATTTAGCCTATCACTACTTATTGGATGTTTGGTTCCTGATGATTCTTAACTAATTAGCACTATGTAATGAAACTTATTTTAACAGAATCGGTGCATACATCTTTTCATAGAAAAAAAATTAAAAATGGAATTACTGGTTCAAGAAGATTATAAATATAGAGGCTTTCATATTGGCATTTTTAAAAAGCAGAGATGAGTGAATGGAATGGATTGGAATAAACAACTTATATTAAGATCAGAAACAAGACTGAGAGGCTAAATAACAATCTGTGTTTCAGAGGATATAGGTTGTCATTTGATGAATACTGACAAGGAAGAAATAATAGGGCTATCTCAAAATGGAAAAAAAAATAGAATATGACAGAGATTTTAAAATATGATGGAAGAGTAAATAGACCTGGTCAGGTGTTTGTACCTCACATGGATTATAGAAAATGTCCAGATGGATTGAAAATTCTCAGGGTGAATGGAATTCAACTAAAAAAAATATAAGAATTTGAAAATAAATCAATTTTCAAAATTCTTGATCGTTTTTGTTCTTAGAGCAAATATAATTTATTATATATTCATTTTACTAATTTTTTGGCCATGTAGAGTTGTTTTAAAAATGGGATTACATATCCACAATTTCACTGCATTCATGGGAATGAGAAAGACAAAAACATAGATCTTTGCCTATCATGGAATTATACATTTGCAAACTATCATGTTTCTCTTGAAAAATGTGAAACAATTATAAATCCTAACTATTAAAAAAAACTCCTTGAGAACTTCTAAATATTTTTGAGACCAAAATGTTTCTTCTTAGTTAAAAAAAAGGCTTACATTATCTTTCTTTAAGTCATAAATCCTTTATCTAATATGTTGCTATTCTCAAGGACTCATTAATTCTATTGTTTTCCTTGTTGTTAGTGCTCATTACTTTACTCATTTGAAATCAAAACAGGTTACGAAGGTTGAAAACTTTTTTGTTTAAATGTATGTCTTGAAAATAAACAGCCTATGAGATAAAACTGAACACCTGAGCATTTGATGTATTACATCTCAGTAGTATCTGACAACCCTTACTCCCTGGTGATGCAATTTTTTTCTAATAATTTAGACTCAGTCTATTAAAAGACAATTACAGATAATGTACACAGGCAAGTGGTGAAGGATGCTCAGAACAGCTTTTGTAGAGAGGTTATCAAAACACAATTCACCAAAAAGATTTTTGCATTGATTTTTTAAAATTATTTTAAAAATAGGTAGTTGTAGAGATTTTTAAAGGACTAAGTGTACAAAGAAAAAAAAAGATGGAAAGAACTTCCTCTTTGCTACTTTGTATATTTCTTAAAATCACAGGGTAAATGTTTTAATAGTTACATATTGCCTTGCTTACTTCAACTAAATGCTTTTATATCTTACTGTGCTGTGTCATCTTGAAAAAAGAATATATTTCAGGACACCAACATGATTTGCTAGCTGTCCTTTTGATCCTTCATTTTGTATCTCTTCATAACTGACAACTAAAATAAGGGTCATGATTTCCCAACAGTAGACATTACTGACTCTTTCTGTTGGCTGCTGTGTCAAAACATTCTAGAGTAAAATAGACACCTCCTGGAACATTCTGAATATATTCAGTTGAAACTATAGTATTTATTCAGTAACCTCACACCATTCACCTTGACCATTCAGTAATACACAAAAAGAAAATGATTGTGTGTAATATATGAAAAAATACTATTATTCCTTTTTTTATATTTACTTTTATGTCTTAAGTATGAGGTATAGGTACTCTCTCCTTACTATTATTGACTGTAAAGGTATAGAACATGAAATCATGACATGTAACATGCCCCAATCTTTGTGAAAATAAGATCTATCCCATATTACTAAATTCCTTGATCACCAATGCCAGAATAGATTGGGATGTTTTTCTAGGTTGAGTTTGACTGTTTCTGGATTGAGTTCAGAAAAAAGTGTATCTCCTGATTGGTTGTCTACTGAATTTGGCTCACAGCCCTATTAGAAGCAAACATTTTGAAAAGTTGGAGAACATTGTTTTATGTAATAAACAGAGAATACGACAACATTGTTGGGGAACTTAATGGAAATCAGTTGACCTAGCTTCCTATCCCTTATGCCAGTCACACAACCTCGTTCAAATGCCTTTTTTTTCCTTTAAAAATAAAGAGAACAGAGAAGAAACTCTTCTGTGTTTCTAGCAAGAGTGATCCACCAGGGTTTCTATCTGAAAAGTCAGGACTGAAAGCATAAACTGCTGTGTAGTAGAAGTATATTTATTTGACCATAGCAATAACTAGCTGAGTAGCCTATGGTCAGTCACATAAATTCTCTGCATCTCAGTCTGCTTATCTGTAAAGTAACAAAATTAAACTGAAACATTCACTTTCAAACATTTTCAGCGTAACTTTTTACACACAGGGAAACCATACGTTGCAGTCTCCTGCTATACAAACTATAAGAGGGAAGCTGCTTAGGAGGAAGAAGGATTGAGACTGATGAACTAGATCTGCATCTTGTGCAGCCTTCACCTTATTTCCTACTCAAATCCACAAATGTTGTAGAAAAGTACTAGATTGGACACTCTTTATAACAACAATAGATTGGACACTCTTTATAACAACAATATTGTAGCAAACCTGTTGTTCTCTGGTTCTCTCTTCCATCTCCCCTCACCCAAACACTTCAGTACCAATATCTTGGCAATCAGATTACTCTCTAGAATTTGACTAGTAACATCAAAACACAAACAATGGAATTATCCATCTATAGTAGCAAGCTTTGAGAATGCTTAATGGCAGGAACTAAAGAGATTAGAAAATAACCAAACTTCATGTAAGCCTACAGAGGAAGACTTAGGCAATTGGAGATCTGTAATGGTATGAATTGTATCCTGTCTGAAGGAAAACTATAAAGAAAAGACTATTGTCAGAATAAACCTAGTATTACATTTCTCAGAGAACACTCTTTAGAAAGATGTCAGTAGCTGTATTTTAGGAGATAACACATGCCTTCTCTATTAGTTTAAGACAAGTAGTGTTCCATAAAATCATTACTCTACTCCTTTACATATTCTTTAATATGATAACATCTGAAATCAAATTTCAAGAAATGGCATGTCGTCTACAGAAATTGCAAACTTAATTTTGGGAATGTAAAGAGGTAAAGCAGGGGCACTGCATCACATGAGAATAGTGGGAATCATAGATGTGCTTCTTCAACATGCATAGTGGTTGATTGCTCTGAAAGATCCCTTTCAGGCCTGTATGCATAAAACATGAATATGTAAACTCAGAAAAACATAAGATTCCTTTCATTCTCCTTGCCCCCAATTTGTAATACATGTGACCTAGTCCTGCAATGCAGTCATTTCCCGATATCACAGAAAACTGATTGTACTAGTTAATACTTCTGTCATTGTTCCAAGTGAGGAAAAAAAAATGCACTTGTGGAATACATAATAAAATGAAATTTATTAATTAGCAAAAAATTTATCCATAATACAGATTATAATAAGATGACCACTTGAATATATAGTAGATTCAAAAATAATTTAAAATACTATTAAAGAAACCCAAGGATATAGTTGGTGATATAAAAGGATCTTGTAAAAATACATAAATAAAAACTTAAAAATAAATAAAAGGATCTTGGAAGTAATCAATTGGAGACTTTAGTTTATAATTATCTTAGCCAAAACCAGATATTTTAAGCCAAATCATTTGATTTATTTTAGTGTATACATTTAAGTGATTATAAAATTTAATGTGATTAGAATAACTTTACCTATGGGGTTGTTGCTATATTTGTTCATAATTTCTCCTTACTGTTAGTCCTTTCATAGTCTTTTTCTCATCATTTTCTCCCCTACTAACCTGATAACATCTTTGTTTACCCTTGGCTTATAATGCTGGTTTAACATGAAATAAGATTCTACAACTTTTAAATATTTTTTCCAAACCTTGAAAGCACTACTTCAGGCTCAGAGACTTCTACATTTTCTATTGAATAGTCTAATTCTTCTTTTTTAACTTTTTTTCTCGGTAGGGAACTAATTTGTTTCTGTTGCTTCATACTCTGAAAACTTTTATAGTTTTTGTATCTTAGAAAGTCTTGAATTTCACTGTAATTTTATGGTGGGGACACTTTATCATTCATTTTTTTCAGTTCTTAATTATAGCCTCTCAATCTGGAGACTTTATTTCTTCCTGTCAAATTTGTGTCCACACTTTGTTTTTTATTTGTTTCACTTAGGACAATCCCTTTAAATTTCATCCATGTTGCTGCAAATGGCATGAGTTTATCTTTTTTGATCACTGAGTAGTATGCCATTGTGTCAAGATACCACATCATCTTGATCCACTCATCTGTCCTGGAGCATTTAGATTGTTTCCATATCTTGGCTATTGTAAATAATGCTGCTATAAACATGGGAGTGCAATTTTCCTTTTGAATTAGTTTTGTGTGTGTTCTTTCAGTAGATACTTAGTATTGGAATTGCTGGGTCATATAGCAGACCCCACACTTCTTTCCATAGGGACTGGACCAGTCTACATTCCCACCAACAGTGTAAAATCCTCACTAGCACTTGTTTCCATTCTTGTGTTTGTTTGTCTGTCTGTCTGTCTGTTTGTTTGTTTGTTTGTTTTTATTCTGGGCTATTCTCAGAAGGATGAGACTGTGGTTTTGATTTCCATTTCCCTGACCATAAGTGATGGTGAACATTTTTTCAGATGCCTGTTGGTCACCTGAATGTCACTTTTGAAGACGTGCCTATCAAGCTTTTCTGCCATTTTTAATAGATTTTTTTCTTTTTTGTTGATTTGTATGAGATCTTTGTAGATCTCTGATATCAGTCCCTTGTCAGATGTATGGTGTGCAAATGTTTTCTATCCTTCAAGCGGGAGTCTCTTCATTTTGGTTACTGTCTTTTTCACTGCATATCACTGCATAGAAGATTTTTAGGTTTATTTTGTCCCAGTTGTTTATATTCTACTTTGTTTTCCTTGCCACTGAAGATGAAACTGCAAAGATGTTTCTGAATTTCATGTCATAGACTATCATATGAATCCTGATTCTTGATTTTGGTGTTCCTTGATTTTGGTGTTCCTGTTTGCTGATATTTATTTTGCTTGTTTGAGGAACTCATTTCTGTACGTGAGAAACTTTAAGTTTCTGATTAAGAATGAACTTTCTAGTCTCAGCGGGATAACTGAATGAGCCAATACTGTCTCTTATTTTGCATGTGGGATTTCCCTATTTCCTTTCTTTCAGGATATCTGTACTTGAATAGAAGATATATTCATGTTCAACATCTGTGACCTCATGTTATAAAGACACTGAATTAACCTTGGGGAAACACATCACCAATACAAACTATCTAATCTAAATTTTAACAGGGACTAAAGGACCAGCTTGAAGGCTATGATGCAACTCAAGTTAAAACTCAAGAGCCCTCCTTTTGCTTTGGGTCTACTGTTTCTACCCATGGTGTACCTCCAAGATTGCTTCCATTTTGCCCTAGACTGGTTTAGTTCTGCATGAATTTTTAGTCCATCAATTATAATCAGCTTGTTTTCCCTCTATTCAGGAATTCAAAATTTATGCTCTATCCATGTGTTTGTTATAATTTAATAAAATAAGTATAAAATTATTCCATTAAAATAACATTTTTATTATTTCAAAGGCATTAAGTAGGAAAAGAAGCAGATATAATTTCTTTGATACAAGAGTGGGACTGAATTGACTTTCTAACTCAATTCTTATTCACCAAAGTATAACTTCTACATATGTCCACTCTATTCACAAATAATCACCTAATTTCCAGCAATTACCTCCACACTGCTCATTGAGGGATCTTTGGCATATCTGTGTAACCATCCAGTTCCACAGTGAAATAACGGGGAAGTTAAAAGGGAAGTACATTTATAGCAAAAATACATTATCCAATTGCCCTGTCTTCTATAAGTATGCAAATTTTGTTTATCATCCCTGTTTTTATTTTTGTTTTAGTCATTTCTGAATACCAAACATCACATTTTTCCATTACAGCTATTTTTGAGCTTTTAAAACTGATATACTCTAAGTTGTCTTCTGAGTCTGATTTTTATCAGAAATACTGTATATTTAAAATTTATCCATGATAGTACATGAAGTTCAACTTTGTTTATAGCTCCAGATATACTGCATTCTACTTAATAAATACATCACTGTTTGTTTTCCTCGTCAAGGACACTCAGTTGCTCCTAGACTGTTGTTTTAATGCACTATATTATTTCATATATTCCTTTTATATGACTTGCTGTACATATGCAACAGATTCTCAAATGTGTCCTAGGAAATTAATGGACATTATGGTACATTAATTGTACATTAATATGTACATTTATGGTATAAAATCACCATAAAAAAACTTCAAATGCAATAAAGATTTTTCCCCAGTGGGATATTAGGTACAAAAATTTAGGAAGCATGTGGCTTCAAGAACTCTGCCTCCATCTATTGTGTGGCTCTTCCATCTTCTAATGTTTGTCATGTACATATGCATGTGTCTTTAGATGGAGGAAAAATGTAGAGAAATATGCCTCTGCTTTAAATTCTACAGTGCAGATTAACACACATTGCTTTTACTCATATCCCATTGCATAGACTTTACCAAAACTAAGTTCAAGAGAAGCTAAGAAGAAAAAAAAAAAAAAAAAAAAAACAAGCCTATCTGTGTTCTCAGAAAGAAAAGGATGTATTTTGTGGTCCGTCAGCAGTTCTTGCCACCATTTGTCCATTGACCACCAAATGCCCATCTACATTGTTCCCATTATTAGAATATATCCTCTGCTTTTCTTAAAAATAAACAAACCTGAGAATACAACACAATCATTGTATTCGGCTCAAAATCCAATATCTCTGGGTAATCTCAGTCTTTTCCATTAGGCCATGAAGTAGATCTTTATGGTTCAGTAACTAATAAAGTAAAAATAACTACCAATATATAACAACAATGAAGGGAAAATGACACTAACAGCAACAAAATTTTCCAATTAGAAAAGGGAAAACATGAAACACACAGCAAAAATTGAACCATAGCAATGATGGAATACTGCTGAAGAGATAAGCAGAGGACGTTCTTTCCTATTAATGGAGAAAGTACATTGCAAAGTGGAAATGCATCATTCATTGCTCTTCCTGTGTGTGATTTCACCTTCTGAGATACTTGGTCATAATCCTCTAATAATACAGTTTAGTGGACATAAAAAAAAGTGTCTCTTTCTTGGGGGAATAACAATCTTTTGCAGCATACTCTCAGACACTGTATTTTGGGATCCAGTTGTTAGGTAACAATTAACCACAGATATTTTAGGCCAACTTTGAGATTTTACCAGTAACATGATTATCTCAAATATAGGTGTCTGAAAAATTTGGTTACAGTCAAATCTACTAATCACATCAACATCTTTTCTGTGAATTGTATTTATTCCTCCTGCATGTATTTACTTTTATTCCCTACTTCCTTCCCTTCCTCCCTCCCCTCATACTGCACACACTCTTAATGGAATTTATCTTGAGGTTATTTGAAACACCATTCTTGGGAAGAAATGCAACTGTAGTTTGCTTTCCAACCCTAATGGCCTTTCTGTTATTTGCTTGTAAAGTATCCAAATTTTGCCTAAACCCACCTCTATTTTTATAGTACCTTGTTATAATGCTCAAGGAACCATGATACATATTGACATTCTGCCTCTGTTCAAATGCTTCCTCTAGAACTACAAACTTAGTAGGCATATGGTCTGCTTTCCAAGTTAGCAAAGGTGACAAATACTAGAAATATTAGAATAATTTTCCCTTACAAAAAAGAATAATCCAACCTGCAATGTCTATGTACTTGCTACATTCTACCTCAC
The DNA here is from genome assembly GCA_004024925.1 of Scalopus aquaticus. Classification (NCBI taxonomy): domain Eukaryota; kingdom Metazoa; phylum Chordata; class Mammalia; order Eulipotyphla; family Talpidae; genus Scalopus; species Scalopus aquaticus. Next base: position 11,697 of record PVIJ01015919.1, read on the forward strand.
TACTAAGACATGGCATATTTTGAGTTATATGATATTTTCAATAACAAATATTATATTAGAACAAATTAAACTTCTGTAACAAGTATTATACACATTGAATCCAGTTGGAATAGCAGAGACTGGATTTTCACTCTCATGTGAACAGAAAAGGACAAAATACATGTAACACTGGCTTTGGGGACATTGTTCATTGGGAAAGAAGATAAGGGATTCATGAGGGCCAGGAAATAAATGAGGTGACATTTATGAATGACTATACTACTAGATAATAGTACAAAGAGGGACAGAGTCAAGAATCGGAAAAGCCAAGTTGCTATTGTTTATGGAGTAGAATACTAGAGAGGAGAACACTATTAAAAAAAAAAAAGATAAGTAGTGAGATGTGCAGAATCCCACTCATGTATTCAATTGAGTACAGATGGATGAATACACGTATGTGAGGGAGCTATTTGAGGTTGGGGAAAAACTACCAAAGGATTATAGGGAATAGTACTCATAGATCACATAGCATCAACAATAATGCTCATTCCCAAAATAGTGTAGACAACTTTTTAATTCAGAGAACATCAATATCTAATACTATAAAAGCATTTAATACTAATATCATAGTGTTAACAAGGACTTACTGCAACAAAGAGGAAAGCATAGCCCTAGAATACTAATCTGATCCAATTTAACAAAGCTTAAGAACAGAACAAGAAAGAAATAAACTGTATTCAAAATAATTGTAATTCACATCAAAATTTTTTAAAAATTTAAGGAAAGCAAGCATATACAGCACAATCTGGCAGCTATTAAAAACTATTAGGTATGAAAATAAGCAGGAAAATATGACACATAATGAGGAGAAAAAAATCATGAGAAACAGATTCAGTAATAACATGACAGAATTAATAGTTTATGGCATTAAAACAATTATTATAGTACAACGTCTCAGTTCAAGAAGCTACAGGAAAAGAATGTGCTATACACAAATATAGAATATATTTTTAAAAGTTAGATCTAACTTCCAGAGTTAAAAACTAGAGTGTCTGATGTTTTGAAAAATACACTTCCTGTTTAAATAACATATTGAACAATATAGAAAGAAAAATTAGTGAAGCTGAGCACATGGGAACAAAACTATCAAAAAGTAAAGACAGTGAGGAAAATATATGAAAAAAAGAAACAACAATAAAAACAGACCATCAATGTGTTCTGAGATGATTTAAAGTGGATACATTATATATGTAATTAGACTCCTCAAAGGAAAGAAGAGATAAGGGTGGGAGAGATGGAAAAAATTTTAAAGAATAATGGCTAAAACTTTTCAAATTTTATGAAAAGTATAATCCCACAGATTCTCAGTAAACCCTAAACAAAAGAAATATGATGAAAACTGCAACAATGCACTGAAAAAACAATGTTTAAAGTCAGCAGTAAAGAGAAAATCTTAGAAGCAATAGGAGAGAGAAAAAAGTCAAGTTTTGTACAGAGGAAAAATGTATAAGGTTGTCTGCTGTTTTCTCATCAGAAATAATTACCAGAAGACAATGAAACATCTTTAGAGTACTAAAAAGAAACAAAAAATGTCAACCTAGAACTTTTTATCCTGCCAAAATATCTTTCAAAAGACAATGAAATACTTAACCAAACACACAAAAACTGAGTACATAAAAATCCAGCTTTTGTGAGAGTATATCAAATAGTTTTATTAACTATTTTATTAAACTATTTTATTAAAACTATTTTATTAAAAACTATTGTATTAAAAACTTTTTAGGCTTCTTAATTTTTACCAATTTAGTAGGTCTAATTATGATCTTAAAATATATTTAATTGTTCGAACATATTTTTGTTTATTGCCTGTAGGTATTTATTTTTCTATTGCCCATTCATATTTTTTGCATATTTGTATTTGCTTGATATTTGCTTAATGATTTATATTTATAAAAGTAAATTTTTGTGGCTATTATCATCTCTATTTTGTGCTGTCTGAGTAACACATTTTTAATTTTAATGTGAAAAATTTGCTTGTGTAAGGACATGGAGCTTAGCTCGAAAGCGTCCGTTTCCTTGGCACAGCATAATGGCCGGAACACTGAGAACGCTTGCATGATAAGGTTCTAAAGATAGACCCCGAGGCTAAGTGACTTGAGCCAGGGAACAGAACGCTCTCTGAGTGGGGCCCTGTCTTACTTTCTCCCTTCCTTTCTCCCTCATTTTTGCATTCCTATGTGCCCCAGGTGGGCCGATTAGATAGGATAGAAACCCTGAGAATGACCTGACATGTGGTCTTCAGACCACCCTGGAATCTCAGATTTTGGGAACAGGGAAAACTGGTAAAAATAGATGGCCTTGGGTGTTCTGTGCTCAAGAATGTATAAAAGTTCGCTGCAAATAAAGTTTGGTGCTGATGCCTGAGAGCTCAGTCCCCTGTACAGGCTTGTGTCAAGCTCAGTTCTTTCCGCATCCCAGGTCCTCGATCTCGGAGCTCAACATTTGCTGATATTTTCTTTTATGGTATACTGGCATTTTCCTTATAAATAATTTTCTACCCCAAGAGCATAAAAATTCATTCATGATTTCTAAAAATTTTTAAGTAAATATATTCTTTGTTTTGTATGGGTCTAGTATGCATACATTTCAGTTGCCATGGTTCAGGTAAATAACACCAGTTGTCCAAATCATGGTTCAAATTTTAAATGCCATGCTAGATTAACTGTGAATAAGTACACACGTCACTATCGTTCTTCAGTCCACAAGTTTATACATAAATAAAAGATGCATACCACTATCAGTGATAAAACAGCCTGTTCCTTATATCTCCTTCAGTTCAAGCATAGGTAGCAAAGCATGCAGGTTTGTTGTGCAATTTCCCAATGATAAACCTATATGGCAATCTAAAAGAATGGATAATCAAAAAAGGACTGATAAAAAAATGATGAAGTAATGAAAAGAAAATTGATGACATGAGAAGTGAAATTAAAATTGAATAGAAATGGAGTTATAAATAAAAGAGCTGACATGGGAATATAAGCACTGCTGACATTTGAAAGATTCTAGATATGCAGCCAGAGTAACTCAACAACAATGAACTTATCAACAAAAATGAGGAGGTGATGACATAGATGATAATTCAGAGGAAATGACTTGAGCTAAAAAGAACAAAAAACAAATTTCACATTAAAAAAACCCTTGGAGATACAGTGCTACCTTCCAAACAGAAAGGACAAATTGTTGAAAACTAATCCAAACTTTTGGCAATTCATCAAATCATAGGAAAGACACACGCTCATTATCACTGGAGATGTACAATGAGAAGAAGGCAAATATTATTTAGACCATGCTTGATAAGGTTTCTAATAAGGAAACAAAACACTGCCCTCAATATTCCCTATGTTTCAAATTAACATTGTTCTAGATAAAGTTTAGGGCATTTTTGTCTTTTTTCTTTTCTAAAATACAAGCAACAATGAGAGAGTTTTAACATTTTGAAAAAGAAAGTTTAGATCATAAAACAATCAGAATTTTCTGCCTTGATTATAAAGATCATTCTGTACAGTTTCAGCTTGCTGAGTCATTTTTATGATCCTGCACTACCATGCAAGCAAGGGCTGCCTATTATGTTTTTGGCCTTAATTTTTTTATTCTAACTAGTGCTGATTTTTTTTTCAGTTGTATAAGGTAAAGATTGCATAAGAATAACTGCATAAGGTAGAGATTTGTTTTCTTTTTCTACAAATATGAAGATTCAAGTGTTTAGCACCACATGTTGAATAGCTCTTCTCTTTTCTTACCAGTTTGCAGTGTAATTTCAATAGCATATATAAGTGAGCCTTTCCGAGCCACTTACACACACTAATAGTCATTATCTCTCATTGTTATAGTATTTTAATTTAAATCTTTATACAAAATAGTGACATACCAAAGAGAAAGTCTATTTATCATGTTTTAGAAGCATCTTGACTCTTAGTTTTTGTAACATAAATATATTAATTGGATTGTAAATCCTTTCAGATTTCTCCTACATAGAGATTTATAACATCTATATATATTTAGAAAACCTTTGCAGTAAATTGAAAATTTTATCATAACATGGTAACTTCTTTAACCAAAATGATTTTTTCCTGAATTTTCTTTTGTCTGACATTTATTTACCTTTCCAAGGTTTCCTTGGGTTGATATTTTCCTACTATGTTTTCCTTACCTATTTCAAATTCTTCATATATTTATGCTGAGGCATGTTTTTAAAATACATTACAAGATTTCCTTTCATTTTTTTTTCACTACAATGTGGTAGTCTATATTCTTTTAACTAGCAAGTTAAAATAATTTACATTTATATAAACATTGTGTTTGTACTTGCTTTGATATCTTTTTATATTTCCATTCTCTTTCATTTTTTATTTTGTTTTTCTTCCTTTGTTTCTTTCTTGAATCAACTTCAAGCATTTTTATTTTTCTATTTTATTTTTGTACTGTTTTAGCAGTTGAAGTATATATAATCTATCCTTTATATTACCTCCCTTGAAATATTATTGTGCATATTTAATCTCTTTAACATGCACATCTTACCTCACATTACATTCATTATACCCTTTTGACCATTAAGAAAATGTTACCCAAAATATTTTATTTTTATCAGCTTTATATAAAAGATAAAATTTGCCGCTTTAACCACTGTTCAGCATAATAGTTCAGTAACATTAAGCACATTAACACTGTTGTGCAACCATCACCACATCATCTACAAAACTTTTTTCTTCTTCCCAAACTAAAATTTGTACTCATTAAACAATAACCTCTCTCTCCTCTCTCCCGACTCCAGCACCTGCAAACTGCCATTCTCCTTTGTATTGTTATGATTTAACTAAGTTAGGTCTCATTTACGTGGACTTATGTGTACATATTCCATTTAAGTAGAATATGTATACTTTTGTGGCAGACTGATATTAGCATAATTTCTACAAGGTTTACCCACTTTTAAATATGTCAGAGTTCCCATCATTTTTAATGTTATATAATATTCCATTTTGTGTATATAATATATTTTATCCTTTCACTCATCCCTTCACTCATTTTCACTCATGGATGGACACTTGGGCTGCTTCCATCTTTTGGCTATTTTGAATAACACAACCATGAACATGAGAGTAAACTATTCAAGTCTCTGCTTTCAATTCTTTTGAACATAATCCTAGGATTGGAATTTCTGGATCACAGAGTATTTCTATTTTTAAGTTTATGAGGAACAACCTCATAAACCTCATATCAGCTGCACCATTTTAGATTCCCACCAGCAATTTCCTTGAAAAAATATGTATTGATGAGCAGCAGAGTAGAAAATGACAGATATTTCAAGAGAACTATAAAGTATAGTGAATATAGAGTAATATATTCCCAGTGTGAGTCTTGTGTCATCTGGGACACTCGTTTAAATGCATTTTCCTTCCATACCTCATATAGGAGATGAATTTTTCAGACAGGATGTGGTAACATGCATTTTATGTATGCTTACAGGTGAGAACACTTGTCAAAGAAAAATTACAGTATTTTCAATTTGGGGCTTAAAAGCAGGTTTTACAGAACTGAGCTTGTCTATAGACTGAGTAGCCAGTGAAGAGAGAATAACTGAATATTTATGATAAAGTATTTTGCATACAGGATAAAATGGAAGGTATCTTAAGTATAAGTGGTACAATTATAGTACAAGATGCCTACTTCGTCTTATTTTCCTTTAATTTACTATAATAAACTTAGAGAAAATGTATGGCTGCAATGAGTTTTTAAAAGAAGCAAAAATAAAACTATTGAATGATGAGCTATTTAAAGTATATTTGGAATAACTGGGAAGAATACTCAATATGAAGATTATTAATTTTTATTTAAAAAAGCTTTATTGATGGTAGCAAAGAAAATGAAGTAAATGGCAGGGTGTTTACTTGAATTAATTGTAAGATTGTTTTAAGAAAATCGTAGTTAAAACAGTGAATATATTTAGAATTTCTCACCAACACTTAATGCAATTACTTGAGCACTGATACTGTGTTTTCATTGTATTTATTGTCTTTCTGTGACCAGTATATAACTGGTCTTGGGTTCATACCTATATTTTCTCAGTGCCAACCACTTTGTAAGGTGTTCTATGTTATTTTACAAACCTCTAAACAACAGACCTAATTTCCACTGAAAATATACCTACTTCACTAAAGAACATATATTAACTGGAGGAAAAAGAAAACTACCTGCCATATTGGTAGAAAGCATGCCAATTAATTTTGGAAAAATTTAAATAACACAGATGTGAGTTTAGTTTACTTAGGTTTTGGAATATAGAGCATATGCTGATTTTGAAATCTAAACACTGTAAGAACAGCTGCAAAGTGATGAAAGTGATCACATCATGTTTAGGCTTAATCAGACTAGCTCTTGAGACAGTAATGGAGTTGATATGCTGAAAGAAACAGCTGGCTTTGTTTTGCGTTATAATTCCCAGCAATATGGATGAAACCCAGCTGCTGATAATTCTGATTAATTATGTATCAAACTACAGTTTTATTTTTTCTGTAATAGTAGAACATAAAGTTTCTAAGGATTTTTTTTTGTTTTATTGCTAAATATATATAAGATTCTTTATACAGTATTTGATTTTATATACAAAATTATACAGAAACTGATTTAGAGGTGATGAAACTGCTCCAGCTACAGCATTTGAGTTGCATAGTGGTAAATTTTGACCTTGTCAGGGAGAGGCAGCTGAATTATGATTCAACTCCTGTGAAAAATGATATGTCTACAATATTAGATTAATTTCCTGTAAACTTTACTATTCGGCATTACCAAACCTTGTAAATGTCATCTTTATCCATCATCTTGAGGTATTTTGATGTTGCTTGTATAGTAATTTTGATTTCATTTTCAGTTTTTCTAAAGAGACAGTTATTTCCCTATTAAATCATACTCCACATTTTTATTACAAATTTCATCAAAAGATGCATAAAATTCCTTTGAAAAATTAATAACATTTGTTTAGTTTCCATGTAAATTAGGTGGCAGAGGAATAGACAAAATTGAGTCAGAGAATAAATATTATAATTAAATTAATATATTTTTCTGTAATATAGAAATAAACTATCACTAACTTATGATTAATTTATTCCATTAAAGTGTTTTTTGCAGAATTTGAAATTGCTAAACATCCAAGTTTATAATGACTTCATGACAGTGTAAAAAACACCACACAAGGCTCAAAAGACCTAGTTTAACTAAGTCTCTGTATTACCATGACTATGATATCCAATCTCAACAGACCTTCCTTTATTGGTTTACTGAAAAAATGTAATTAAAGTGTCCATTTCAAGAGTTAGTTTCAGCTCTAGTGTTCCAGAATGCTGTAAGTTTATTACGTATACTGGAGAAAAAATCTTTATGCTTTCATATTTATCTCATCCAAACATATGTAATATAGAATACATCAATTTATTCATTTATGAAATGCCTATGAATATGAAGAATTGTATACGTTATAGAGAACAATAATTACAGATATGAAAAAAAAAAACACAAAATGGCCACAACTTTGCAACTCTACATCAGTTGTTAGAGTTGACTCCTCTACTTCTTGAATATGGGCTCACTTTATGACATGTTTTGACTTACTATTGCTGTAGGGACCTGTCTATGGTGAGACTAGGACTCTAGAAGCCTGTAGTATTCACTCATGCTGTCCTGAAACTCTGAACTGTCAAGTCAAAATTAACAAACTAAGTCAACTGTCAAGAAGCCAAGTCTATTCTACACTTTAAGAGACAACCAGCCAAACCCAAAAATAAACTATAGGTGATGCATGAGCCCAGCAGAAAAGCAGGTCAACCATCCAGGTGAGTCTAGCTCCAAGTGTCAACTCATAGAAATGTGAGCTATATGCTACTGCTTGTTTTAAGTCATAAAGCTTTGGAGAATTTCATGCTGCAGCAATAAATAATATAGTCGTTAATATTCATTGAACTCCTACCATATGTCAAGCATTAGTTCAGACATGTAACTTGCTATTTCATTACCCTCACTCCAATTTCTACAACAAAAATTACTTTTACCTCCAGTTTACAAATGAGGACCATAAAGTATAGTTTATTTAATTTGACCAAGGTTAAAGAGGGAATAAACTGTGGAGTCATAATTTTAACCTTGTCTTTTTGACATCATAGTCATTACTTCTCTACTGTTAAAGTACAGTTGGTGTTGTCTTATTTCTTACTATATATAATGAAAAAGTTGCCTACAAACAGGATGCCTGCACATGTGTAAATTTATAATATTACCATCCACTTTGTAAAAGGTGTATCCTCCCAAACATTCTCCAATTTAAAATACTGGCTAAGTTAATGGAGTACACTTGTCTAGATATTGACCGTATTATTCCCAGAGTTCCCTTTCTTGAATTCTTTATTATGTAAGTGTTTGAAATACTATGTCAACATATTTGTCATTATCTCCTCCAGTGAAGAAGGGGTATTGATTCTTCTTCTTTCAAGTTGTATACTAAGGTATAGTTCAAGAATATCTGGTAAATCACTAGTTCATTGAAATGGTGCCGTTTGAACTATGTATTAATTAAGGATGAATTACTCTTTTGAGGTCTAGCCTCAAGGTATTATTATTGTCTATGAAAATATATTCTGAATAATTAACAATGCATTCACCAATTATTTCTGAAAATTTTTATTAATGGTAAGTACTTCCCATGATATGTATATTATGTATATATTCATATGCATCTATTTTTATGTATGTCTATTCATACAAGTATTTATGTTTTAGGTACATGTCTTTTCACTTTGACTTTCCACCATCAATTTTAAAAAAATTCAAGGATAAATACAAAAAAATTTAATAAGTGTATAAAATTCTAAGAAATAAAGAGAACTTTCATAATTTCATTGATAATATTTTTCTTAAAAGTTTTAGAGAAAGGTGATCATTTTCAAAAACTTATGGAAAAATCCTAGTGACATCAGTTAAAATGAATGTTATAGTTTTTTGTTGCTAAACAAAGACTTGATTTTATACTTTACTTTTCTTAGTAAGCTATTATGTAGCATTGTATGATGTAAATGCATTTAAAAAAAAAGACAAAGGAATATAATGAACCCATTGGATTGGTTAAGACATAACTCATTTTTAATCATAATAATAGACAATGAAAATGGGAGACAAAAAATACTTTGGTCAGAATAAGGATAATCTAACCATTTTTTTTTTAATCAACAAGAGATTTAGTTGTTGCTTTATTTAGAATACCTGCACTGAAGTTAAATGAATGGTATTACACTGAATTGTTTATGTAGTTTCAAAACTCTTTTTTGTGCTTCATATGCACTATATTAAAATTTATAAAATATGTTTGCAAACTTGACTAATAATTCTCCTTTGAGTTCTCAAATCTGAATGAAATTAAGAATATCAACTTTTTGCAAGAGTCCCTAGAGGAATCTCTACATATTGATTGCAAAACTATCATGTGAGAATCCATTTAAGAACAACTTTCTAATTGCCTTCCCATCCTACTCCCACACACAAAAAAAGGAATTTCAACTAAAGGGAAGAGGTCAAGTCATCTCTACATCGATAATGGAAAACAATTTGGATTCAGAAATAAATTAAAAGGGTTGCACAAAAGCTGTCCTTACTTTCAACCTTTGGAGCTAGCAGTCCTTACTTCCCGGTGCAGAATGACTATGCACTAATTAAAAATGGGTCATTGTAACAGGTGACTCCTAAATAGTAAATAGGTGCTCTGCACCCCACAATCTCTCTCCATTCATTTATCTAGACTGAATTTTTTTACTGCATACTATTGACAGAACTACCAAATAAATTCCTTTCTGATTTCCTTTGAATCATTAAATTTTAGGATAATTTTTTCATGGAGCAACAGGATAATTTTTTCATGGAGCAATAGTAACTGGGACAGAAAATATTTTGCCATATTAAAGACATAATTCAGCTTGACTCTACCCCAATAAAAGTGATAGATTAGGAGATTTTAAATATACAGTGCAATATGTACAAAACTTTTCTCCCACTTGGTAGAGTATCTTTTTGTTTTAATGATAGTTTCTTTCCTGTGCAGAGCTTTTTAATTTTATGAACTCACATTTGTTCATTTTTACTTTTTGTCCCCTGCTGTTGAACATCCCTGAAATCAAAGTCTGACTACTCTGCCTGTGTTTTCATCCATATATTTTATGGTTTCAGATCTTCATCCAAGCCTTTAATAATACATTTTGAGTTAATATATGTGTATGGTATGGATAGTGGTCTAGATTCTTCATTTTGCATGTGAATGTCCAGTTTTCCCAGCACCATTTGTTAAAAGACTTTCCTTTATGCATTGCATATATTTGGCTCTTCTGATATAAGTTAACTGTACATTTAGGTGTGTGTTTATTTCTAGGATCTCAATTTTATTCCTTTGGTTGGCGTGTCTACTTTTAATGCAATGCCATACTACTTTAATTACTATAGCTTTATAGTATAGTTTGAAGGCTGTAGTGTGATATCTGTTCTTTTTTTGTCCGGATTGCTTTGGCTATCCAGAGTATTTGTGGTTTTATATAAACAAGAGGCTAGTATCCAGGATCTACAAATAACTCACATACATCTATAAAAAGTAAGCAACCCAATCAAAAAATGGATAGATCTAAATAGACGTTTTTCCAAAAAAGACATACATATGATAAATAGACACATGAAAATATATTCATCATCACTTATCATCAGGAAATGCAGATCAAAACAGCACCTCATACCCGTGAAGATGGTCCATATCAAAAAGATCAGAAATAAAGAGTGTTTGTGAGGGTGTTACACTGCTGGAGATAATGTAGACTTGTCCAGCTCCTTTGGAAAACAGTATTGACATTTTTTAAAGAATTAAAAAGAGATCTGCCATATGATCCAACAATTCCATTCCTCGGCATCTACCTGAAGAATGTAAAACACTAATTTGAGGGGATACATGTACTCTGAAGTTCTTTGCAGAACTATTTGCAATGGTCAAATATGGAAACAGCCCAAATGTCCAACAACAGATGAATGGATAAGAAAATGTGTTATACATACACAATAAAATATATCTCTCCTACAAAATAAGATGAAATCTTGCCATTTGTGACTGCATGGATGGAACAGGAGGGAATTCTGCTAAACAAAATAAGTCAGTAAGAGAAAGATAAGTACTGGATGACTTCATTCATACATATGTAGAATATAAGGAAACAAAGCAAAGGAACAGACAAAATTATACCCCAAATCACTAGAATCTCACCATAAAATTGAGGTTACTTGAGGGGGAAGGGAGAAGTTTAGGAGCAAAGGAAGGAGGACTTAGTGGACTATGGTGGAGGATTATGGGTGCTTTGATGATGAGTGTGGTAACATACATCTGAAGAGTTATGAACCTCTACCACTAAATCATATCAGTGTTGTAAACCAATGTTACCTAAAAGGAAAAATATATGTACATGTATGTGTATATACACATGCGCATATATATGTATATCACCCTTTATTACTGAATTATGGGGTTAAAAATACTTCATCATATTAAATGATAACTATATACTGATGTTTTTATGATTTAATATTTGAATATAGCAAAAATCAGTCTGAATTTAAGAGTTTCATACATGAATACACATTGAATTCCCAATTCATTATATGACCTGATAGCTTTAAGGTATAGTCTTTAAAGGTTGTGCAGAAGCTGAAAAACTACCAAAGAGAACAATACTTGGGAATGTTATACATTGGAGCAAAAAATTAATTTCAGATAAAAATGTTGAACCTATGTTATTTATTTAGTGGACCTGAATGTCAGATTATAAGGTGGAGTATAGAATTGAAAGTAAACTTTAAAATGTTAAAATTTTATATATATAAATGTAAATTATCCCATTGATTCATAAAGTGATAATGGAAAGAGAAAAAGTTGTAGTTCCAGTTTTGACACACACTCACTCCTTACACTTAATAAATTATTTTACCTCCCTCAGTTAATACATTTCTGGTTACACCTGACAGAAAACTCAAATAAATCTCACTTAAACAAAAGGAAATTTATTAACTAATGTAAATGACCTAACTCCAGGCAATGTTAACCCAGTGATTTAAAAAGATATTGTCACGAAGCAATTACACTTTATCTTAGTTTGTCTTCCACAATCCATGCTCATGTTGTAGTTGGAAGAATTCTAAGGCAGCATCCACTTTTTCTGCCCTGGGTATACACACCCTATAATTTACCCTTCCCCGAAATGTGGCCAGAACTAAAGAAAATGATGGGCTATAACTCTCATTATTAGGTTAGCAATAATCAAAACAGAATATATCCTTGCTGGGCCTGGTATGTGTGTGTGTGTGTGTGTGTGTGTGTGTGTGTGTGTGTGTGTGTGTGTGTGTGTGTGTGTGTGTGTTTATTAAGAGAGATGAGAGAGAGAAATTTTAAGGAATTGGCTTATGTGACTATAAAGGCCAGCCATTCCAAAATCTGCAGGACTGGACAGCTGGCTAGAGACCCAGGGGACAGCTGATACTGCAAATCAAGTTCAAAAGTCATTTATTGGAAGAATTCCCTTTTTATGCTCAGTGGAGGTCACTCTTTGTTCTATTTGGACATTACTTTTTCCTCTTATCTTTTTATTGTATCTATATGAAAAATGGATGTTAATTGGATGTTAATGGATGTTAATTACTCTTGTAGTAATGACAATATATGTAAGTCAAATCATCATGCTGTGTACAGAAAAGAAAACTAAGAGAACAAAGTCTGAAGATACTGATAAATTTTAGCTATCATTAATATTAATGATTATTTGCATACACTGTAAGATGTCAAATATTGTGACACAGGATTAACTTCTTGAATATTTACTCTCTAATTCTGGTATGTAAGGAAAATCACACTATGCTATTTTCATTACATTAAATCTCCAACTTGTCCAAACTTCTGGAAATGAAAAAAATGGTCTTTTTGTAGTGGTACTTCCTCATTGCTATGATTGGGCAAGATTCTGAGATCATCATGCACTGCTCAATATTTGGGAAAGAGCCGTTTGTGTTCAGACTGATACTGTCATTGTTGAAAATACACATTGCTGAGAATCACATGATCATCTAACTTACAGCCAGAGAACTGTTTTGGAATTCATAAAGCCTAGCTAATAATCTTTCTAGTCGCACCCTATATCCATTTCCTCGTAGTCTCTTCCACTTTGGAGGATTATTGCCAATGGCAGGACTTGGGTGCCTTTATACGCCTATCAACTATGGGACTTATTAAATTTCCTAATCTTAGGGATCTTCCCCATCAAGTATAAAGTTCTCTCACTCAGAGACATGGACTTGAATGGTATTTGGTTACTGTCATAACTTTCTTATTAAGTTTATCTCTGAATTTGTATTTGGTAAGCGATGTCTGGTGGGTGAATGCAGAATGAGCTAGCAATGTGAAGCATGGACACAAACAAGGTCTTCCCTTTGGTCTGCCCTGAGCAAGTTCTAGGCAGCTGGCTTTGCAGTCTTCACCTTGTGATTGCTATCACACTCCATGCACAGTAGGGTCTTTGGGTCGGACCATGGAGATACTAGGGTTCAGTACATGCCTTGAACCTAGCCACAGAGTGTGGTCTCAGGTTCTTGTGTAGATCTGCATTCCCCATGAGTATTTTTGTGTTGGGGGAAAGTGACATCAAGAGCAAATTTCAATACACCATGACTAAAAGAGAGACCACATGAGAAAGGAAGAAACATTTTTCTTGCATTTTGAACAGGAAACCCTGCATTTTAATTCTACACCGGGTCCCACAATGTACACAGCAAACTTTATCCCCTATAATGCATGAATTTTTTTCCCCTGCTCATTTTAGTCCTCTTGGTTTCAAAAGCCAATCTGCAGAAATGGAAGATGTTTCTGAGTTTTGCAATCTCAGAGAGCCGAGGGAGCACAAAACATCTTGATAACAATATTGGGTTATGAAATGTAAAAAAAGAAATTATTCAACCTTAATAATTGGGCATATGGGGATGATACCTGAAAGGAGAAATCAAATACTGTACAAAAATTGACAATGATGTAAGAAACAAATAAAGAGGTTGATAAAAAATAATAATTGGGTATAATGCCTTTGACTTTATTAGGCATTTTATCTCATTGATCCCCAAAACTAAATTATGAAATAAATTTCATATTATAGATACTTATATATTAAATGTTCAAATATAAAATGGAGCTGTTTTTATATCACTCCTTAGCTGGGTTAACAAGACAAAATGCAAGAGTTCTCAGAATAAACATGTAACTATGTACAAATACTTAAACCCAACACAAGGACTTACTTGAAGGGATATTGTGGCAAGTGTCGATAGTATCCTCTTTATAAGATTAAATCTTCTTTAGAGGATTTCATAGACACAAGTCTTTCAGATTCATTGGGAATAAAAAGGAGGATATCCCTTGTTCATTTGTATTGAGAAGTGTTGAAAATATATGGATTAAAGAACTTTACCTTTATTTTGAAAATGTTATATTTGGAATGATGAAATGTAGGCTAATCTGCATGGTTTTGCCTGGCCTTAGCCCTGAGAGTCCTGTGTCCTAGAAAACATTTTAGTCTGGCAACCAGGACCATAGTGACCTGTGCATGCTGGTTCATACATAGTTATCTTATAATAATATGTTAATAAAATATGGACAAAGGCCCAGAAACAAAGAAAGAATTGTCAGGGAGAATGTAAATCTATTTGCAGCAGAGGAAACATATTGGAAATTGCTGAATATGTAAGACTTTTAAGTCAGGGAAGGCTAATGAAGAATAAAATTCAAGAGTGAATAGGGTATTAATTAGCTGTTCACTGTGCGATGCAATATTGAGAAACAGCAGTAATCTACAAAATTACACTGAAGCATACCTCCAAGTTCTGAATAATTGGTGATTTTAAGAGCACTGTAATACCAAACCATTTTAGAACATTTGAGAGGTGCGATACTTGCATAAAACAAAAATGCAGCGCCAAACAGGTTTGATTTTCTTTAACTGTAGAATTATTTTTAGTCCATATGAGTTAGAAAGAAATGTTAGTTTTACATTCATCCCTTTAGTTATAGATAACAAGATTTTTAGCAGCAGCATCTTTGAATAAAACAATGAATAATGTGTTTTATGGTTCATTAACCATGCTAATATATACATATTTTGCCAGTCAATTTGAATAACAGATTAAAGCTCACTGTGCATTTTCAGTAGGCTTTACTGATTTAAGTGATTTTTAAATAATCAGATCAGGAAATGGAAATAAAAGAAAGTTTTTCATTATGATATCCAACCCTACTGCAAATGCATTCTTTTAGACTCTGCACGAGATTTTGCTTAGAATTTTCCTCAGGCATTTTCCTGATCGTGGTGGGTTTTTCAGCCTAATGGTTAATACTGGTCAAGACCACTTATGCCAATCTTAGGACAATTACTGATAAAATATATTACAAATCTGCAAACCTATTTGTCATTATCCTAATTTTTCGAAACTTTAAATCAGCCTTCAAAATCATTGATTTCATACTTGATTTTGTTTAAATCTGTTATTTCATCTAGTTCTAGCTACTAATAATGTAATAATACTAGAAATAATAATACTAGATATATACTAGATAATATATACTATATAATATATACTAGATATATATACTAGATATATATACTATATATACTAATATATACTAATTATACTAATATATATACTAATACACTAATATACTACTAATATACTAATATACTAATATACTACTAGTATACTAATATACTAATAATATACTAATATATACTAATATATACTAGATATATACTATACTAGATATATATACTATGATATATACTAGATAATATATACTAGATAATAATAATACTAGATAATAATACTAGAAATAATGTAATAATACTAGAAATAATGATAGCAAATATATATTATGTAGAATTAATAATAATAACAGTAACATTAATAATAGAAAAAGACAGATAAAGCAATCAATAATTTAGAAAGTCAAATAAACTAAAGAATGGGTTAAAGGAAAATTTCCAAGCACTACATTAATCACTTTCCACAAAAGGCTAGAAAAATAGATGTAAACATCTCCCTTTTATCCACCTACTTTCATCTATAGGCAGTTTTCAGAAATTTATTGCTTTCTAAAAGCAGGCAGGGAATATAAGACACCCATATTTAGGAAGGATGCAATTTGTCCAGATGAATGTGGACTGATAGCAGAATTAACTTCATAAGAAGGAAACACAAATTTAACTTTCTTCCATCTCCTTGCACAGAGAGTTCAAGTCGTTATTACTTTGAACTCGAGTAGTAATGTCCAAGTCCTCCTGCAACTATGTTGAATTTTATCCCTACATGGTTCCACACACTACCAGCAAGGGTAGAGGCTCTGCAGCCTCCTCTACTTCTCAAGGGTGAGTCTCAGTAGATAATTAAGTTATGGCTTAATAAACAAAATGGTGAGTGTTGTTCAGTGGATTAGTTAGCAATAAAATGAACCAGAAAACTAATCACATGCTACCACAAACATAGATGTGCATGCGTATTAACTGAATTAAAGTCATTTTCTTTATATTTTTATTACGACTCTTTTAAAATACAGTATTAGAGGGTATAAACTTAAATGTACCTCAGATACTGTATTATGGTTAAAGCTATATCCTCAAAATGTTTTTAACTATCTGCATAGATTTTTTGATATGTATTTCTATATATAAATTCTATATGTGTTGGGATTTGTTGTGAAACAGTGTAGCTATCTTCTCTTCCTAAACTGAGTACATAATACTACCCCTTCTACTATATCATTGAATATTTTCATTTTAGAATATCATAAAGAATATACTTTATAAAATTAAATGGGCATTTTCAATAATAGAGTTTCTAAAATGTAGGCCTGCAGCAAGCTTATAGTAAGTTTAAACTTCTTTTAAGTATTTAGTACTTCAAGATTTTCTGTTTCCTTTATTCCATTCCTAATATTTATTCATTTGCTAGGCTTTCCTTTATATTTGTTTATGGATATCCTCAGGAAAATACTGTAACATGTGAAGGTGTCCTGGTATTGTAGCTCTCACTATTAAACAGAGAAAGTGAAGGCTGTTTTTGTAGACAAGGAATTATATCTAATAATTTTTTTTGTAACAATAAGCTAAGGTCATCAAACAAGGGAATACATATATCTGCACAAAATAAGCTTTATGATACATGATATAAATACACAAACAGGGACATATTTGTAGCTTACAATATTAAAGGGAAAGAAAATAATAGATGATTAGTTTGGGTAACTGGACTATATGCTGATACTATGGTGTAGCAAAAAAGAAAAACCAAATAAGTAAATTTTTGTCCTGAAATTTAATAGTAAATATACAAAATAACAAAACTCAGTATTATTAAGAGACATGGGTTCTGACTGAGCAGTAACCATCAGCTTTTATAGCATGTGTTACATTTCAAAAGATCTTTTCTGGCTATGTGGATAACTTGACATGTTGTAGGTAAAGAAAATTTTATTTTAATTAGAAATTGTCAGATTAAATGACAAATGATATGTAGGTTGAATGTCTCATTCTCTAAGAAGGCATCCTTTTATTTGATACACTTTCAAACTGTAATCAGATTTAGTCTTGCAATGGTTTTCTCAAACCTTTACAACAATGGGAATTCATATAATATTTAAATAAGATATTGGCCAACATATGAAAACTTTTATAGTACTCAGGAATGTAAATTACATGAATGGAATAATCCAAATGTCATTTCTATTATTTTATATCCTTATACTTTCCACAATTTAAGGAAGTAAAAAGAAATAATACACCATTTCAATATTTTAATAGATATAATATGAATATAAATCATCACTATCTTGTCTTGATCCTCTTTTGCTTACTAGAAAGTACTGAAAGTTTATTCAAAGAATCAAGACAGAAAGTACTCATTAGTGCTATCATCCAAAAACTTTCAGTTCTCTGCCTGCCTGACTCAGGGTAGATTACACCTCCCAAGCCCAACAAAGGAACACAGAGCCAAGTGACAAGCTCAGGCCAATGATTTGAGAGTCAAACGTTTTAATTTGTAGCTATACTGTACACCATGTTAACCACTAGCTACATGTTATGAGTTAAATTATGTCTCCACAAATTTAATATTAAATCTAAAAATCATACTTCCCAATGGACTGGAAAATATTTCATAATTTTTAAAATGCTGAGTATCTGACAAAGAAATGCCACAATGTATACATTTGCAAATATATTTGATGTTTCAAAGTACTTTGTGCAAAATATAGGGTAAACAAATACTTGGAATTTAAAGTCATATCTCCAAAACACTAATTTGGGCTAGAATATGTCTTATAATTTTACGAATACTTAAAAAGTATATAACAAAGAAAGGCTACAATGTATACATTTGAAAATACTTTTGGTATTTAAAATACCTAGCTTTTCAAAAAAAAGGTTGCTTTTAAATGTAAATTTAAATAATCTCCAAAGAACAAATGAAATGTAAGTAATAACTATGGTAGTACTATAGTTCACTGGTTTATTTTCAACCAATAACATAAACTTAACTACAACACAACTTGGAATACCGTAGTAGCTATTATTAGTCATTGGTCTTGGAGGCTGTGCTAGGCAGGACTATATAATAGAGAAAGGGTAGGACTACTAAATAGAGAAGTGAATTTAAGATAGTCAAAGTCTATCTTTTCTAATGGAATAGGCTGAAATGGAGTTTCAGTTATCAGGTCGTTGCTCCTTACATAGTCATTCAAGGGTGAAGCCTTTTTTGTTCTTTTGCACTATGGGTTCCCTAAGAAATAATTGTCATCTTGTGGTAAAAACTGGGTTGTTCTCATGTCTAGCTGACTAGAAGGAAAAAGTGCACAAGAGCCCTGCAATTCTCCCCAGGCTAGCAAGCTAATGAAGGGATGATCATGTGTTATTTCTGCTCACGTGCCACTAGAAAGAACTCTGGTGCATGCTACAACAACTTGCCGAGAAAGAAAAAAACAAAAAGAAATGTTTAGCCACATACACAAGACAAAAGAGAAAACAGATTTTATGGACAGCAATCAATATCCACTATAGAGATTCAGCACCTCAAATCCTTGTTGGGGAATTCCCACTTTCTGAATCTTAGTAGGGAGGGAATTGAGTTGCTGGATACTTGATTCCAGCCTATCCAGGACACAGGGATCTGACCCAGACTTCGCAAAGTGGAGATATTTATGTCAGACTTGACTTGATAGGTATTTGATACAGAGGAAACAGGAGCATGGATCTACTTGCAATAACAGTAGTGGTAGAAGCAGGGTGGAACCCTGGGCTCCAAAGCTAACCTCTGGTATCTGGGAATTCAGCAAAAGCAATTGTGGTGAGATACACTCATGTGTGCATTTATGCACACCACATACTAGATGTGTGCATAGCCCTAGGTCTATACTAGGGGTTAGTACAAAAATTTTCATGTTCCCATCGAACACAATCTATGAAGTGGTCTGATCCCTTGTGCTGAAAAGCTTCTTTCTTAATCCTTTCAGTTTGCTTAATGAGCCACCTATTATTAACAGAGATTTCTCACAATCTGGAAGTTGAGAATTCCAAGATCAAAGTCCAGCAAATTGTGTCTGCTGAGACTCTATTTCCAGATTCATAGACAGCTAACTTTTTGCTGTGTTCTCATATGGTGAAAGGACAAGGGAGCTTTCTGACTCTGTTTTACTGTTTTACACAGTATTAATCCCATCGTGAGGGTTCTGGCCTCCTGACTTGATCTCCCCCTAAAAAACTCTCCCCCATATACAATCATGTTGGATATTAGGCTTCAACATATGAATCTAGGGGGCAGAATACAAACATTACAACTCCCAAAGATTTTCTATACTACTCATTATCTCTCGACTTTTTTTTTTTTTAGTTTTAAGAAGTTATTTGGATAGATTAAAAGGTTCAGATCTTAAATGTATAGTTGGTGAATTCTGAAAAATATGTACCAAATATTTTAACCACCCCCCATTAATATACAGAACATTTTTTAAACTATTAAATGTTTTTATGCCCCTTTGTCATCAGCACCCCCTCCCATGATAGAGACACTAAATTATTCCAAGGGATTAGTCTCGGTGACTTAAACTTCATATAAATGGAACCAAATAGCAATATCCTTTTGTGTCTGGCTTCTTTTGCTCAAAGACAACTTGTGAGATTCATTATATTATTCCAAAGAGCAGTAATTCATATCTATGTTACTGACAAGTCCTATTCCCATATATAAGCATGTTATTGTTTTTCATTGTCCTACTGATGTACTTTTTATTTGTTTCCAACTGGGGCTATTATAAATTAATCCACTATAAACATTCATACACATGTCTTTTTGCTTTTGTTTGCTTCTACATTCAAATTTATGTGTCCTCATATATCTAATCACTAATGAAGAATATAGTCTTTTATTATGCCAATTTCAAATTCCTGAGAGAAAACGAAGCTGACTGTTTATCTCTGGGTCAGATATGCAATACAAGTTCAATCAGCTATGGCATGGGCTCAGAATCAAGTGGTACTTAGGGTTGGCCCTTATGAAAATTGGAAATGCAGATGCTCTGTAGAGAAGCATGGTGGCAGGGAGGAAATGACTGACTAAGGATGTGCTCTAATATACATCTTTGCAAGTATTATTCAGTATATTCAGGATCTGATTGAAGTTACCAAATTCTATATTCAGGGAGTCAGTTCAAAGTGGAAGTTTTGATTCCAGGCTTCCTAGAGGAAGAACTACTAGATTACATTTTACCTGTGTGTCCTCTACAGTGTTCATTCAGTGCTAGCAACACAGTTGGTATTCGAATACAAAAATAGCTTTATGTTCCTGACTTATAAATGTTTTCCCTTGTCTTTCAAAGCAGAAAGAAACATGAAGATACATATGACATGGCCTCACAGACTTAGGAATCCACATCACGGGTCTCCATAATTAACCAACAAATTTTTATTATACTTTAGAAAGTATAAAGAAGATATTGTAGACATATTTATGGAAGTGAGCAGAACATTTTTTAAAGAGCAATAATGAGATCAGTCTTCTTGGAATATCTAAGCTTCTGTTAATCCTAATAAAAGTCTAGATGTTGTCATTTATAATATATAAGTAGATTATAAAAGAAATTCAAACTGTTGAAGATGGTTTCATAGTGATGCCACTTAGAAATTTCTTTTTAAAACATTATAGAAATATTAACCACAACTTCATGCACATTAAATTATTCTTGCGATTTAGTGCTATTAAATGTTATCTAGTATGTGACAAATACAAGTGAAGTAATTACTAAGAATGGTTCTGTGCAGCAGTGGAGTCCTTGCTATCCTGTGTTCAGAACTTGGAAAGTACTCCAGACCCTTGAGCTGCCTCTTGCCCACAACCAGACTGACTCTATTCCTAATTTGATATTCTCCATCCTAACCATTATCCAAATCTACTTTGCCTTCTTTTCCTAGTGATTTCCTTTTTCTCTGTTTTTTCATAATCATTTAAAAAATATTTTAGATATATGTTTACTTATGTAGGTAATACTGATTTACAATACTTCATATGACCTAGGGGAATAGGTTCACATCTCCTCTTAGAAACCCAGAAAATATAGTTCAGTCAAACATGGACTTAAGACTACTAAATTTACTATATAACTTACAGGGAGAAGTGACAAAAAAGTCTCACATTTTTGAAATATTATTTCCTATAGCCAATGATAGGGCATGACCCTAAATGCAGCATTTTAATACTCTGCAACTTTATTTCAAATTCAGTTGGTTGGTGATCTACACCGTTGCAGTCAAAGACTCAGATTCTAGAGATATGCTAGAGATAAAGCAAATTTAAGCATTACTGATTTATTGTGGTGGACCAACAGAAAGACATGAGAAATTAATAGTTTGGCTTTGATAAATTGGAGTAATTTAGGGTTATTCCCACAAAATTTAATGCAACTGAATTCTCACTTTGAACTTAGTTTTATCTGTATACTATTGGAATTTTAGGTATTTATAGATGTATTTGGACATCTGATGGAATCAGCCTGGCAGAATTCTATTCATATAAAAGTAAAGATTTTCTTGCATCTGCATCTATTGTTGGGGTCTAGACATATAGAAATGTCTGAAAACAAATGGAAATACCTGAAAGAAGTCTACTGATGTGAGCCACTGAAAGTCTCAGGAGAGAAATGTCAGTTTAGGGAACTTTGGAAGAAGTTGCCTAACAAAGTAACATTAATTCAGAAATAAATTCTTAGTAATCATAAGAGAAAAAGAGATGATTTGTAATTTACGATTTCTACTCTTTAACTTGGCTTTGGTCTTGCCCCTCTATGTGTATAAGGGACTATGAGAAACATTTCAAAATAGCTAGGAAAGCATAATAAAACTTTGAAACAGTCTAATGCAAAATGGTAGAACCTTTTCCCAGTTGCATTCTGCTAACTCAACTCAGCCAACTACAGCTGTCCTTGACAGAGTAGGACAGACCAAGCTCATCAGAGGCAGGACTGGTTCCAGAAGGGCCAGCAAAGCAGCCCTGGTTCCCACAGGATAGGAGAAAGAGTGCTGATTAGTCAATACTGTGGACAACAAAGCTACTCTGGCAGAAAAGGACAAGGGAAACAATGAAAAAACTAACTTGTGTACTTTCCCTTGTTTTAGAAAGGGGTGAGACAAGGATGAGTAAGAGTTGAGTTAAACTACAGGCAAGAAGAGATTGGAGGGACATATATAACACACTACATGCCAACAAATGTCAACCAAGAATACTCTACCCTGCAAAGCTCTCATTCC
>PVIJ01015920.1:0-34611 GCA_004024925.1 Scalopus aquaticus
AGGAGGAGGAGGAGGAGGATGGTGATGCTGATGACGGTTCCGATGCTGCTGCTGCCGCCGCTGCCGCAGGTCCTCGCTGTGCCCAGCAGGGCTTTGCTTACTCTGAGCGTCAGGCGCTCGTCTGATCACTGATGGGCTTCCGGGATGTCCTGGCTGCCAGAAGCTGTCCCGACTGCCGTCCCGAGCGTGCCCCATTGCACTGCGCTTACGCTGGGCCGAGGTTCTTCCTGCCCTTTGACGCGGCCCCTCACGGGCGCACCTTCCCCTGTGCTGGTCTCCAGAAGAGGTCGCAGCGTGGAGACAGACGGCCAGCAGAGGAAAAAGCATCCCAGAGCAGCGGGCGTAACTGACGGGGAAGCCCGCTCCTCTCCTGTGTGTGAGGAGCCAGCTCTCGCAGGCCCTGCTGCCCGCCACTGCCTCTGCGCCGCTGGCCTGGCTGCGCCTCCAGACCCGAAGTGGCTGCAAAAAGGAAACGGTGGCAGTGGCAGTTTGCACGTCCCTCCGGCTACCCTTCCCCATTGGCACACCCCGCAGCATTTTTACCAGGAAACCATGCTGAACACGACATCTTTCACTAGGCTGCGGGAGAGGGAGAGACGGCGAACGGCAGGGCTGCGCTGGCCCTGCCGTGGGGACTCGAGGTAATAAGATTTCCTGCTCTCCCTGATGAGAAAAGCTGAGCGGGGCCGTGAGCCGAGCTGGGTGTCTGCACCGGCCTGCTTGGAGCGAAATCGCATTAGCGGGTGGAGTTCTGTGAGGCTGCCTGCTGCGCCTGTGTGTGTTCATAATGTTTTCCTAATCATGGGATTATGTAAATAGCTGGTTGCACCTAACAAAGTCAGCTTGTTAATCAGATGGCACTTCCCTGGTTTGTCTGCCCGAATCCAGAACCCCCGTCTCAAGCACCCTCACTAATCAGCATCCCAATTGGCTGCTGGCGCCCTGGGCCAGGCGTCAGCTTAGCTAGGATGCCATGAATTGGGAAAACGATGTGTCCTCTGGGAGTCATTTTTCTGCTACTGTAAATTAGGCTGAATTGTCAGTCTCCTTCTTCCACACCAGCCCCGCTGTCAGTCTTGCTCAGCAGAGGCTCCTTCACCGCCAGCAGCCAAGGCAAATGGGATCGCTACCGCCGGCAGGCACCTCACCAAGGACTTGCCTTCTTGTGGCCACAAAGCTGGAAATGCGGCTCCAGTTCAGCCTTCATTCACCGTCTTAGGCATGCAAAGAACTGTGGACATGAGTCAGCCTCTGCATTGCCTGGGTCTAACAGAAAATCCTCGCACACAATCATGGAAACTGGAAGCTTCTTTCAACACATAAATTCATGACCATTCAGTCATCAGAGATTTGGACTTCTCTTTCTGCCCCACCAGAAGGCCCTCATGTCCAAGTTTGTCTCATAGCCCCAGATGGCTGCAGGCGTTCCGGCCATCGTATCTGTATTCCAGGCAGCAGGAAGGGAAGAGTGACAGATTTCCCTCTTATGGAGTCCAGCTCCATTGGCAGATTTCCTAAAGCGCCTCAAACGCTCAGCCTAGGTTTGCCTCCGACTTTCAACAGCCGTGACCAGCATCGCAGAAGAAACTATTCAAACAGGACCAGGGGCTCTGCCTCCAGGGAGTCTGACTCAGTGGAGGGCAGTGGGCGCAGGAATCTGCATTTTTGTCAGGGTGATGCTGAGGCTGCTGGCCCCACCCCACCCTGGGAACCTTTGCTCCAGAACATGTCACAAGTTCACCCCTCTTTAGTCCACCACCCCACATTAAAGTCCGGTTTCTAGGGTAGAAGAGGAGGGCAGAGACTGGCCACTAGCTCCTCTTGCTACGCTATCGGGTTTTTATCTCACCTTGGGGCATCTCTGGCGTTGTGTGTTCGCACACCCGCAGCTGCCTCTCGCCTCTTGCCAGGTGCTGCCCGGGAAAGGGGCGTTTGCTGTCTGTCTTGGAAGTAGAAGACCAGGGGCCTTCTGCTCCAGGGGATGGCGGAGGGAGAGCCCATTGCGAGGAGCTGCCCTCTCGCCTGCTGCCGTGCCAGGGAGCCACAGGGCAGCCTGGTCCCAGAGAATCAAGAATCGGAGGGATGCCTTCTCTTTACTTCAGGGGAGGGGGCTTTGTCTCTCCCTGCGAGTCCAGTCCTAGGGCCCTCATTCTCGGGGTGGTGACGCTAGCCCCTCTCCCTCACTCCCACCCTGGGGTTCAGCCTCAAGGCTTCAAAGCCTGAAGCAAAACTCAATCTGCCCCCCTGGGGTCCGGCTGATGGTTCTGCCTCTTCATTGATTGGGGGGTCTAATTAAACTGCTCGCCACCTACCTCCAGGCGCCGCTAAATGAGCACCCAGATTAGCTGCAGCCGATTGCTCAGCCGCTCACAGGCCGGAGACCAGGGACGGCCGCAGGGCGTGGGGGGAGGAATGAGGCTGGGGCTGTGGCCTGCTCCCCGGGGTTGCAGGTGGGGGCCCGTGTTCCTGCAGTGGCCGCCTCTGCACCCCTCGCCGAGCTGGCGGGGCTGCAGGGTCCTCTTGTCTGGTTTCATCGAGCAGTGGGCTCACCCCCCCCCCAAGATGAGGCAGCAAGATGAGGGGAGAAGAGGCAGGGCCAAGCACCTGCCCCAGCAGCAGGGCAGCCTGGCCCTGGGCTTGCGTCCTGGGGGCACCAAGGATCCGCCCGCCCTGGGCCCTGCTCGCTCTTTATTCTTGGTTTTGGAAACTGGACCTTTGATGGTCCCGCAGCCCCCGGCCACCTCGTGCACCCCTGTCCCAGCCTGCACGCTCCCTGAGGTGGGGCTGGGGGTCTACACAGGCGCTTCTCCACAGCGTCAGCCGCAGTGTCATCTCCCGGGCTGGCGTCGGGGACATCCAGGCCGCCCCACCCTCCCTGCGGCAGCCGAAGTGTGTGCAGAGGCTCGTGTCGGAACATGAAATAATCCCTCTGTAAACGACCAGCCGCTGAAAATGAGCCCCAGTTCAAACATCTCTTCCTGCTTAACACAAGGCCCTCTGTTCCTCCTGGGTGCAGAGCCTCCGAATTATCACGATGCAAATCCACCCAAGTCTTGTAAAGGGTGCTGCTTCCCTGCAGGCAGGACATGAGATACAGAGAGGGGCAGGAGGAGGGGAAGGGGGAGAGGAGGGGGAGGACGGAGAGGGGAAGACATCAGAGGCACTGCAAAAAAAGATGACCTGAACACCAGAGGTGAAGAGAGGCCCTTCTGGAACATTCTAAGTGTCCCATCATTAGGGAAAATGTTCTTGTTCACAGCTCAGCAAAGTTTTTCTGTCAAGGGCTAGATAGTGAATTGTTGGAGATTTGCAGGGACACGCAGTCTCTGTTCTATATTATTTTCTTTTCTTTAAGCCTCGCCGGATGCAAAAGTCACTCATGGTGCTGCGTCCACACGGACAGCCCATGGGCGGGCCTGGCCTGTGCACCTTGTTCATCAGCCTGCAGAAGCCTGTGCCGGAAAAGGGTCTGTCGCCCGCTGCCCGTGCCTCCCTCCCTGCAAACATCCGCATTAACTTAGCCGACTGATTTCTCAAAGACTCATTCTCAGAAGCAGCCCGTGGCCACTGCCTCCACCCTGGCATCGACAGAGCTGGTCACGGACCCTCCTGCGCCCTCCCTCACCTGCCTCTGCAGCGAGATCCGAACTCTCAGCCTCAGTCAGCCCCCGCCCCCAGGCCCCAGCACGAGGCCGCAGCTCTGCCTGCCCCTGTGAGCGTGGAGGGTTTGAGGCCTGGGCCGGGGCGCCTGCGGTGGGAGGTGCCTCGTGCCGGAGAGACCCAGCACCGCCACCCCGTCCAGTGGCTGCCCAGAGGCCAGGGCACAGCGGGCCTCACCTCGGGCAGCGTGCAGGACAAAGGCTGCCCCAGCAGGGAGCTGAGGACGAGGCACAGAAGGGGTGCGGCGTGCGGGGGCGGGGCGCCGAGACCTGGACCCGCATCAGCCGGGGCCTCCTCCTTGCTCCTGGCTCGAGTGCACCCCACGGGGGTCTGCTGGGGGCACCTCACTCCCCACTGGGGTCAGCGGCCGTGCTGCTAGATAGGGCCCGCCCTCTCTCCCGAACAGCTCCGAGTCCTCTCAGCCTCCGGCGCGACGAAAGGAATCTATACTTCTTTTATTTAAAAATCAAAAATACGATTTGTAAAAAGACAGAAGGTGGCCAAACCAATTTACACATGTGAGGACAAGTCGCAAACACAAGGGGCCTCGGGCCTTTTCCAGGTTTGAGATCACAGGGGCCCCAGTATCTCATTTTATTGATTCTTCCAGCAACACGCCTGCTGGGTCAGGCGCGGGGGGTGCAGGGCGAGGGGAAGCGCAGAGCAGAGACGTCAGGCACAGAAGGCGCCGCTGGCCGCTGCCCAAGTGGGCCGCGTGTAACAAGGTGTGTGACCGCACATGTGGCTGTGCCACGGAAGACGATCACGGCCACGTAGCGTCCCCTCTGCGGACGTGCGCTGCCCTCTGAGGGCCTCGCCTCGCAGGTGCCTGGGACCAAGCATTCGGCCGAGTCCACGCTGCGGCCTGCCCGGAGCTCCCGCGGGCGCCCCCATCTCAGCACGAAGCCGGCAGCCTGCAAACATGTGGGCGGCAGCTGCTGCGGCACAGGTGCTGGGGTCCCTCCTGCACTCCGTTTCCTCCACCCACCCTCTGCCCACAGACGCAGCTGTCTCCACATGGGCGCTGTGGCCAGCGGAGCAGGGGCCGCACGTGGGGGCAGCCCTGCCGGCCGAGGGCCCCCCAGGCACAGACGGGAGCTTGCCGAGCTCTGTCCTGAGCCCCCAGGACGCTCCGGGAGGCTCTGTCCCACCGGTGGTGCCCAAGGCCGGGTGTCCATTCCTGGGCGTCCTGCGGCCCTGCGGCAGGGGTGGCCTCTCGGGTCTGATCCCCCATCCTGGCTGGGCGTGGAGCGTCGGGCGCAGCGGCCGCCGGCTCTTCGGGGAAACCAGAAGCTCCCGGCCCTCGTTGGAGCGGCCGTTTTGTTCCTTTGCCCGCTCTGGAGCTGTGTGAGGGGCAGGGTCTGCACCCTGAGCGCGTCCACTGCTGCTGCTCGGGGCCGGGGTCACTGTGGCCAGTGCCGAGGGCCTCGTTCAGGCAGAGCCTGCGGGGGCCTGGTGCGGAGCCCCCTTCCGCTGCGGCCAATGCGGCTGCATGTGGCCACTTGCCTGAAAGGGCCATGCCCCGTGCGGAGCAGGCCAGGCCCCTCGGCCACTGCTTTAGACTCCAGGACGGGACCAGCCAGTGCCCCGAGTGCTGTGGGGACGTGGCGATGGCACCCCTCATTTGCGACGTGAAATGGAGATTCCCAGTTAAGAGAGGCGACCCCAGGGCTGCGGGACGGGGGCACGGAGCAGGCCCCCCACGCAGCCCCACCCACAGGACGCTGCCGGGCTCCCTGGCTCGTCCAGCCGCTGGTCCCGGAGCCGACGCGTCCGGCGTTGACGGGAGCCGTGGTGAGGCGCGGGCGCCCAGCAGTCCCGTCCTGGCTCAGCCGGAGGGCAGGTGTCACAGCAGCAGCGTGTGGGCGCGCCTGTGTGCTGCAGTGTGTGGGCAGCATGTGGGCGCGCAGTGACCATTAGCAGCCGCCCACAATTAACCTGCCCGGCGTGTGCAGCTCTGATGAAGCCGCGGCCGCCCACGGGGACCTGTGGAGGCGGCGCTGGCACTCACTCCCGGTAACAAACCTGGAAACGGGCTCATGTCCCCGCGGGGCTCTCAGACCGAGCTGGCCGGTGACCCTGGACCCCGTGGCCGGGGGAGTCCGGCACAGCTGAGGAGGCCGGGGCCGGCGTGGGCTTCCCGCGAGACCTCCCACGTGCTGGCCGTCTCTGCCAGGCGCCGCCGACTCAGAAGGCCACGCGGCCACTGCCCTCCGGGAGGGGCCGGACCCTCCGCCTGCTCCTCGCCGCCCCGCAACGGCTCTCCCAGGCGGGGGTGGCTGAGCGGCGGCGGCTGCCCCGAGCCCCCGTCCAGACAGGAATGGGCCTAGCAGCCTCCGGCCACCCCCCGGAGTGCCCCTGACCGCCTGTGCTTCCCGGCAGGACACGGAGATCCTGAACACGGCCGTCCTCACGGGCAAGACGGTGGCCGTGCCAGTCAGGGTGGTGACCGTGGAGGAGGGCGGCGCGGTGGCCGACGTCTCCGAGTCGGTGGAGTGCAGGTCCACGGCCGAGGACGTGGTCAAGGTGAGTGTCCGCCAGCCGCCGCGTGGCGGGACGTCAGCACGGGTGAGGAGGTGGCCGCCATGAGCCCCGGGGCACCACGGAGACGGGCCGCGGCCGCATGGGCAGCTGCCTCGCGTGGAGAGCCGAGCGTCCCCAGACCCCAGTGCCAGCGCCGCCCGGGGGCCAGTGGGAGGGGCTCACCCAGACTGGTGGGAGCGGGGCTCTGGATGGGCCCGTCCGCATGTCCACAAGGCTCCCTGGTCGCGCCCCCGGGAAGCTGCCCGGCTCGGGGCTCAGCGGGTCCCGGCAGACGCCTACGCTCCCCCTTGGAAGAGTCTCCCCTGGAGCCAGGTGACGCCGGTGGGTGTGTCCGGGGCCTGGGTGACCACAGAAGCTGGCCGCTGGCCGCTGCATCAGAAACGGTGACCCCCTCCAGGCCGGCCCACCGGCCCCCACGCGCTATACCAGCGGGGTTCAGAGCTAGAGGCCGGCAGGCTTCACGTGAGCCCCCACGGGGCAGGGCAAAGAGTGCCCTGGGCTTTGGTGCCGCTTTGCGGGCGAGCTGACTCACCGACGCGTGGCTCCCGGGAGGGCCACCGAGGAGGTGACGGCCGCGTCCCGGGGTGCCCCAACCTGGACGGCGCCTTCCGGAAGGGCAGCGGCGGCTCCGTCGTGCCCCTCGACACCGGGCCTCACGTTCCTCTTAATTATTTCTGTATCCTGGAGCAGCCAGGTTCCCTCCCAGCGCGCCTGGGAAGGTAATAGATGAGAAAAGTCAATGGTCTGTAAATGACAACATTGATTAAAGAAGCAATTACGGGATCGCCTTGCTGGGCTATTATGCTAATGCGCATGGGTCGGGCAGTGTTTACATGCTAATGGCGAGTCCGGAGAGCCGCTGAAATTGGCTTCCACCCTCCATCAGCATGTAAACATTTCGAAACCCCTCTTGACCGAGAGTGAGAAGACTCGGCCGGCGCCCCTCCCGACTGTTCCGCTGCGCCCAGATGGAGGAAGCGCCCCAGCCAGGCCCTGGCCAGCTGCCCCTCCGAGCGGGGGCGGGAGCTGGGGCTGGAAATGGGGCCCCGAGCAGCCATCCGCGTTCCCGGAGGTTGGGGAAGGGGAAGGTTTCATTACTCGGCGCCGGGTGTTATTTAACTGGGTCCACAGCCCCCCCGAGGAGCCCTGTTCTGTCCACAGCCCACGAGCTGGGCAGGAGACAGATAAGCAAATTGGTGATTATGGCTTCGGATGAAAAGTGCTGTGTGAAGGCCCACGAGCCATTTCATTAACTCCGAAACGGTGCCCAAACAGGACGGATGGGCACGGAGTAGCTTTGCGTGGCTCCCAAAGGAGTCGGTGACCCCAAAAGGTTAGCAAACACTGCTCAACAGCTTTCTGGGGCTCTTCAAGTTAGATTCTTATGTTTCTGCCCGCTCTCGGCGCCATCTTAATCTCAGTCTCTCATCTCTCTTCACCCGAGATCTTTGGTTGGTTTGAGCAAACATTTTCAAGAAAGGGGGCCCTGTTCACCCACCCACCCACCCGGCCGCCGTGTACACGTGCGTACACGTGTCCATCCGCACCCGTCCACCCCCTTCCAGCCTTCCAGTCTCCATTTCCCTGAGCCCCTGCTTCATGAGTAACTGTCATTAGGAGCCCAAAGATCAAAGATGAAAATCACGTACTTCTTGGCTGCAAGGATTTCACAGTTTGGGGGTGATGTGGGCTCGCGGGGCCAGTTAAAATCACGTTTCATAAACTTGACTATGTAAGATGGATGATGTTATTTCTCTGTAACCCAACTAGATTTCTATTTTCAGTTTGCAATTCGCTCAGGTAGCAGAACATAATCCCAGTCTAATTTCCAGCATCTTAACTATTGCCAAGACCTAGTGGGGGAGCTCATGGCCCCCGAGTCTCTCTTCGTGGTTGCTGGAGGCGCCGGTTGTCAGTCAGCATCCGTGTTTGTCACCTCTGGTATCACCTACAGATGGGAGCAGAGAAGGGGGGTGCGGGGGAAGGGACCTGAGCCCCCAGCGTGACTCCGCCACTCGTGAGGGGGGTGAACAATTATAACACAAATGCAGCGGCGATCCTCGAAGGGCGGGTGCCGCCCACGGCCCTTGAACGAGGCCAGGCAGGCCTGGGCCAGGGAACCACAGGTATGAAGACTGAGGGTCTTGGCAAGGCAGCGGCCTGTGCTGGGGAGCACGTGGGCCGGAGCCCTGAGAACCCCGCTGGGAGGAGGGGCCGTGCGGGCCGGGCAGGCGGCGGGGGCCTGCACGCCGCCCCGCTGACACGGCGGGACACTCAGTCCCGACTGCAGTGCTGGCCAGTCCAAGTCCCTTTGAGCTTGCACAGGTCCCACCTGCAGCTGCTCTGCTTTCTGGCCCAGTCTCCTCGGATGCCTGGAAGGCAGAGGGTCCCGCAGGGCGCCCTCCCTCAGCCAGAGACAGGAGCTGGTGGGCAGTGCCCCTGCCTCGTCTCCCGGTGGAGAATTCTGTAGGGTTAGCACGTGGCCCCCAGAGAAACTGAGCCCAGGGCCACCACAGCCTGTGAGAAACGCACCTGTCTCCCGCGCCCCCAGGTGAACCCCGCGCCGAGCCCTCGCCTCACGCTCCGCCCTGGGAGCACCCGCACCGAGCACGTGCGCTGGGCAAGACAGACGGACACGGGAGAGGCGCGGTCTCCAGGCCCCCCGCCCCGCTCTGTCTCTGCAGGTGTCCGACCGCTGTGACTACGTCTTTGTCAACGGGAAGGAGATGAAGGGCAAGGTGGACGTGGCGGTGGACTTCACGTACCAGCACCTGAGCGCCCCGCTGGCGCTGACGGTGTGGGCGCCCCGGCTGCCGCTGCAGATCGACGTCTCGGACACGGAGCTCAGCCAGATCAAGGGCTGGCGGGTGCCCATCGCCCCCAGCAGGAGGTGGGCGGGGCGGGCCGCTGCCTTGCCTCGCGTTGTGCGGCTAGAGGGGCTCATGGCGGGGGGCTCGGAATGGGCCCGGCACATCTCCGGAGTGAGATGCAGCGCTGCCCCGTGGGACTTCCTGCAGTGGCGGAATGTTCTAGAACCATGCTGTCCCACGGGGCAGCCACTAGCGCACGGGGCTATGCAGCCGGTTGTAGCTCTGAAGTGTGTCTGTGAGTGTAGCGCTGCCCAGCGGGCCCGGGCTGGCCCGACACTGCTTCTGGGGATTGGAGTGGCCGGTGCCCTTGACCCGTCCCTGGAGCTGAGACCGCCCCCTCCCCAGGCCGGCGCGGGACAGCGAGGACGAGGAGGACGAGGAGCGGCGGGGCCGCGGCTGCGCCCTGCAGTACCAGCGCGCCTCGGTGCGCGTGCTCACCCAGTTTGTGGCCGAGGGCGCCGGCCCCTGGGACCCGCCCAGCCACTTGCTCAGCCCCGACTGGCAGGTGGACGTCACCCACCTGGTCGCCGACTTTATGAAGCTGGAGGAGCCGCACGTGGCCACGCTCGAGGACAGCAGGGTCCTGGTCGGGCGGGAGGCCGGGATGACCACCATCCAGGTAGGCGCCGGCGCGGGCCCCGGGAGAGCCGGGTTCCGCCTGGTCCGCTGCGGTAGCTGCCGGGTGCCGCGCCCGGTCCACTCCCCCCAGCTGACACCGTGGAGAGGATGAAGGTGGCACTGGCACCAGCAGAGGGCGCACAAGCATGGGGAAGGCGTGGCGGGCCGGCTCTCTTGGTCGCGTCCCTGGAGGGCCTGGTGGGGGGCCCGGCCTCCGCCCCATCGGATCAGGGCCCCTGGCGGTCAGGGGGAGCGCTGCGGGGAGGCCGTCCCCTGAGCCGTGACGGTGTGCCTGCGCCTCGCCAGGTGCTGTCCCCTCTGTCCGACTCCATCCTGGCGGAGAAGACGGTGACCGTGCTGGACGACAAGGTGTCGGTGACAGACCTGGCCGTCCAGCTGGTGGCGGGCCTGTCCGCCTCACTGCACCCCCACGGGGAGCACAGCGGGGCCGTCACCGCCGTGGCCACCGCGGACGAGCTGCTGCGCACCCCCAAACAGGTAGGCGGGTGCAGGGTACTCAGCGGTGGGAGGGCACAGCGGGGCAGGACGCCCACAGACAGCGCAGAGCCGCGGGCCAGGCGCCGCTTCCACCCGAGGGCCGACGCCAGGGTGGGCCCGCCTCCTGCCTGGCCTCCTGCGCCCCGTCTCTCCTCCAGAGCCCCAGGCCCCGCGACGGCCATCACGGGGCCCCCGCGCCAGGCAGTCTACATTCCCCGTGCCCGTGCGCCCCGCCCGCCCAGCCTTGCCCACCCTTCTGCCCTTGTCGCCCCGCTTTTGGGCAGCGCCCCTGAGCTTCCTTCAGGTTGAGCTGTCGGTGCTTTCCCTGCACCCTGCACTCAGCCGAGAGGGCGCCGCCTCGTGGAGACCTTCCCTCACAGCTGGCGCCCCCGCCCTGCCCTCCTCACCACCCCAGTCACGAGCTGCTGGGCTGCTTGTTCACTCCGCGACCCGGCCGTGGAATGCAAGCTTGTAGGAGGTGAGACTTGAGAGAGGCTCCCTCTGCATCACAGACTGCACACAGTAGGTGCCCATCACAGTCAGCGCACAGTAGGTGCCATCACGGTCGGCACACAGTAGGTGCCCATCAGTCAGCACACAGTAGGTGCCCATCACGGTCAGAGCACAGTAGGTGCCATCATGGTCGGTGCACAGTAGGTGCCCATCACGGTCAGTACACAGTAGGTGCCCATCAGTGAGCGCACAGTAGGTGCTCATCACAGTCAGCACACAGTAGGTATCCATTACAGAGCACTGTAGGTCCCCAATAAGCATTGCTGAGTGAGCAAAGACTCCCTGAGCTGGGATGACGGATAAGGAAGGAGGGAAGGAAGGCACGTGAGGCCCACACCTGGTCCAGCTATGCCTCTGTCTCCCACCCCATAGCTGGGCGGCTCCCCTGACCTTGAGCCTGCAGGACGTGTGCCTGAGGGCACAGACAGAGGGCCAGGGTGCCCCAGAGGCCACAGCTCTGCCCCCACGCCGGAAGCCCCTGGTTTTGGGCTGTCGTGTACCAGCAGGGGCAGGCTGATGGGAGGCGGGCTCAGAGAGAGCCCCCGCCATGGACCAGGGATTACTGGAGGCACGTCCGGCTGTGGCTGGACCTGGCCGGGGAGGACAGGGCCGGGGCCAGCCGGGGGCCGTCCTGGCATGCCGTGCTCCCCAGCTCTGACAGCCGC
Source organism: Scalopus aquaticus (assembly GCA_004024925.1). Lineage (NCBI taxonomy): Eukaryota > Metazoa > Chordata > Mammalia > Eulipotyphla > Talpidae > Scalopus > Scalopus aquaticus. The sequence continues at coordinate 11,369 of PVIJ01015920.1, forward strand.
GTCTCGGAGGGCACCATGTGCAGGGCGCGGGTGTGATGGCGCCCGCTGGGGAGGCGGACAGTGCCAGGACAGCAACGCAAGGCCGGGGGCTGTGCCGGTGGCACAGCAGGGTGGCCAGCTGTGGGGACAACCCGCAGCCAGAGCCTCGCGCAGGGTCCGAGACAGGCCTGGTGCCGGGCGCAGGCCGCACTCACTGGGCAGCCCACAGCACAGGCCCGCAGCTTGTGGCTTCCCGGTTCCCTGCCTGGGTCCCCCTGGGTCCCCAGGCTGAGCAAAGGGCGGTCGGCGGCCCTGCAGGGAGACTGCGCCCGCGGCTCCACAGCCCGCGCTTGTCAACCAGGTGTCTGCTTGCTGCCCCCCGCGCCCCCATCGGCCGCCCCGTCCTCAGCTCCAGCTGGGAACCGTTGCTCCTCCCCCTGCGAGCCCCGACTTCCCTCTGCCCCCAGCCAGTGCGGTCTCTCCGTGTCAGGGCCGGGCTGACAGCACCCCAGTCATCGCAGCGGATCTCCTGATGTGGTGGGGGCCAGACTGCACCCCATGCCCGCGCCCGGGGTGACGGACTCGGTCCAGGCCGTCAGCAGGAGGAGCCCGGAGCCCGTGGCGTCCAGGCCCGCCGGGGCTGGTGGGGCTGGAGTCTGCTGCTGGCTGAGGCGGGCGCGTCCTTCCAGACTCCCCGGGGCGGGGCCCCTGCGGCCTGGCTCTGAGAGGACTGGCGGGGCTCCCCGAAGAGCCCCGCCCCCGCGGGTACCCTAACTGCCCATCCCCCGCAGGAAGCGGTGGTCAGCACGTGGCTGCAGTTCAGCGACGGCTCCGTGGCAGCCCTGGACATCTACGACGCCAAGGACTTCACCCTGACGGCCACGTCCCTGGATGAGGCCGTGGTGTCCACGCCCCAGGCCCACTCTCTGCGGTGGCCCGTGGTGGTGGCCGAAGGGGAGGGCCAGGGGCCGCTGGTGCGGGTGGACATGAGCATCGCGGAGGCCTGCCAGAAGTCCAAGCGCAAGAGCGTGCTGGCCGTGGGCGTGGGCCACGTCGGGGTCAAGTTCGGCCCCAGCGAGGCGGAGGCCAGCCCCGGCGGGGACGGCGCGGGGACCGAGATCGAGAACCACGCCAGCGAGCGGCGGCACCGGGGCCCGGCCCCCGACGCCCCGCCCCCCGACGGCCCGCCCGGCAGCCCCGCCCTGGAGCGCGAGGAGAGCGCCCTGCGCAGGCCCAGCGCCACCGCCCGGGCGCCGCAGGACAGGGCGGCCAGGGCCGGGCGGCCCGACGGGGGCAGGCTGCCCGGGGAGGGCCAGCTGCAGACCATCCCCCTGGACTTCGCCAACTTCCCGGCCCAGGCAGACCTGCCCCGGGCGGGCACCGGACTGCAGGAGAGCGGGCTGGTGCCCACGCCGCGCGGCCTCAGCGACCTGGAGATCGGCATGTACGCGCTGCTGGGCGTCTTCTGCCTGGCCATCCTGGTCTTCCTGGCCAACTGCGCCGCCTTCGCGCTCAAGTACAGGCACAAGCAGGCGCCCCCCGAGGCGCAGGCCTCCATGCCCCACGCGCACGACTGGGTGTGGCTGGGCAACGAGGCCGAGCTCCTGGAGGGCGTGGGCGACGGCTGCCCGCCGGCCGAGCTCACCACTGTCCTCGACCGGGGCCTGGGGGGCGGCGAGGAGAGCAGCCGGCTGCTGCTCAACGGGGCCTCCCAGCCGGCGCCCGGCCAGAGCCCCCGGCCGGCGGACAGGCAGGCCCGGGAGCCGAGGCCGGAGCCCCCGCACTCGCCCACCTCCAGGAGGAAGAAGGTGAAGTTCACCACCTTCACCGCCATCCCCTCGGACGACAGCCGCCCCACCATGGGCCCCGTCCTGGGCGGCCACGACGAGGGCGTGGAGTGGGCCTGCCGCCCGGCCGGGGGCGCCCCCGCGGAGCTCAGAAACTATCTGGAGAAGCTCTCGGACGAGGCGTAGGGCCCGCGGCCTGCGGTTCCGGCGGAGGCCGGAGGGGCTTTCCCAGCCGGGGTCTCTCGGCAGCCGGCGCCAGGGTCCTGCCGGGCCAGGGGCAGCCGGGAGGGGTCGGGCGCGACGCAGGCAGCCACCGCGGAGGTTATTATTTTAGGAGCCGTCACAGGACACGGACAAGCTACCAAAAACTATTTGTTAAAAAATGCAAAGAGGCAAATAAAAAGAGACGCCCGTAATCATCTGTTTATATTTCTAGTCACGTAGCGACGCATGAAAACGGGGCCGCCGAGGGCCACCCCGAGCGTCCACTCGCCCCGCCCCGGACAGTCGGCGGCCAGGGCCGCGCCCACACGGGACGGGGCTTCCCCGCTTCCCCGCACGCCGGCGCCCCTGCGCCTCTTCACGGCCTGGGCTCGTTCGATTTTCCATTTAGCGTTCACTTCTGAGGAGCGAATGAAACAAATTACCTTTCTGTTCATTTGCTGAATTCTTAGGAACAGTGACAATTAATTTGTCCCTTTGTAAGTGAGCTGGGTGTTTTCCTCTGTCCCTCAGCCCCGTTGATATTTGCAGGTTTTACAATGAGAGGAAACTCTCAGCCTCTGGGGGCTGCTTGACCACCCCAGGCGGGGAGGGGCCCTGCGGAGGGGCCCAGCAGATCGCAAACGCCCGCGCGGGGTCCCGCCCCGCCCCGCGTCTTGGGGCTCCCGCCGGGGCCAGCTCCGTGCCCGGAAGTGGTCAGGCCGGCCGCGTGGGGCAGCGGGCCAGAGGCCCCTGACGTCGGCAACGGACAAGGACGGAGCCGAGTTTCAGGCGTCCCCGCTCCACTGGCAGTGCCAGCACCAGCCCAGATGAATCTGCCTCGATCGCCAGGACTGTCGCCGACAGCCGGCGCGGCGCACAGGGCAGAGCGCGCCCAGCCGAGGTCAGTGCCGGCCCGCGGGGCCCATCCGCGCCGCTCTGCCTGGTCCACGCTGCGTCCGGCGGAGCCGCCGCAAGACACACGGACGCGTCTCGATTTTATTTTTTTAATGACTAAAATCAGTAGCTAAGAGCAGGTGCTCGAGGCCTGGGAACCTTAGCTGGACCTTTTGGGAAGAAATTTCTAGCACATGTGATAGACGGAAAGGAGATATTTATTTATACCTGTGATGCGATGTCATTAAAGCGCTTTCCATGGCTTGAACGTCCCCGTGTGGTGGGCTTGCTTCTCCCCCGAACCCCGACAGCCTCCCCAGCCCCCCACGGCCCCCCGGGCCAGCTGTCACACTCAGCCTCATCACCACACTAACATAAGCTTTATGTCTATTTTCTTATATGAGAATGGCACTGATGCCAGCAACAGCCAGGCTCATTATCACAGCTCCGGAGCGTGAGGAGAAGCAGAGGTCACCAAGGGGAGAGCCCTCTCCCCCTCTCTCCAGCAGCGAAAACAAACCACTTGTCGCGTGGAGCCCTCAGTGTGTGCCTTCAGGCACGGAACTCCGCCTGGCTCTTGCCTGTTTTCCAGCACATTCTACAGAGGACTTTGCAGCTCTGTAAGTGGCCCGTGAGCGGGACACAAATGCACGAGGAAGGGCCCAGCTTCCCCTGGAGGTGGGGGGTCCCAGGGCGGTGCCCACAGATTTCTCTCCTCCATCGTCCAGATCCAAGTGCAAATGTGAGTTTTTAAGCACAATTACCGGGGTGAGCTCCGCAGGCCTGAGCGGGGCCAGTGCGGGGCCAGGGTGAGTCGACGCAGCCCCAGGGAGAGTCGGACTGGAGGGGGCCAGGCACGGCCGGCGCCTGTCTCACAGAGAGACCCCTCGTCGGACGCTGTCCCCCAGCTGCTGGCAGCGCCCCACATTTCAATTCTTTGCCCAGACCCCGGTGTTTCTGGGTTCACCTCTGCGTCTCAGGATTCCAGCTGGAGGCAGCTAAACGGGGGTCTCCCAAGGCTGAGCGTGTTCACCAACGGGCCCTGCTGCTTCTCAGCAGCAAACGGAGGAGCCCCCCAGCCTCGGAGGGTTTGTGCGGGGCCCGCCGGTCACCGACTGTCTCCTTGGGAGGACATGATGTTAAGTTTCAAGGAATGATGCAAGGATGCCTTTTTATTTCAATTTATGTTCTGGCGATAATGACAGAAAAAAAGCCCTTTTTTTCATCCAAGAGGGCATCTGTGGGGAGCAGTTACCAGACCGGATGTCACTGAGTCACCAAGTCCCTGAGGTGCGGGTCAGGCTCGCCCTCTCGCTGGCAGCTGCCGGGTCCTCGGAGCGGACGCGCGATGGGGCGCGCGGGGGTGGCGCAGCCCGGACGGGCGGTTCCGGCTGGTTCCTCGGCGGCGCGTCCTCGTGGTCAGGGACAGGGCAGACCCACTGACCCGGGCGCAAGCGCGGGAGGGCAGGTTGGCTGCTCCCTGCAGGTGCTGGGACCTGAACTCCGCCTGCCTGGAGCTCAGCAGCCAGCGCACAGTCGCGGGTGTGGGGGCGCCCCAGAGCAGGGAGAGTCAGGCGGCGGGAGAGCGCCCCCTGCAGGTAGAGCCTGCCGCCACTGGGGGCTGTTGGTGGCCCACTCGCAGCCCGGAGGGCGGGGCCCTGGGGGTGCACGTGCACAGGCGCAGGGGCCTGTCCTAGTTCAGGGCTCATCGCTTCTGTGGACTGCACCGGCAGCCCCTGTCCTTCCCGCTCTGGCAGCTGGATGAGCCCGGTTCCCAGAGGCCCCTGACACCCCCTTGTCCTGCGACCTTCCAGGGCAGGGCTGCTTGGGGTTCTCCTCTGATCCTCGACCCCTGGTGCAGCGCCGCCCGCTCCAGCCCCTCCCGCAGCCTCGCAGCCTCGCCGGGCTTCAGGCAGCTTGGCCCCACACTGCTGCCCCCCTACTCCCCCCCCAGCTCCACCGCGGCTGGGCTTGGGGGGCTCCAGCTGAAGCTGTGGGGTGAGAGTGCTTTGGAGAAAGATAAGGAGAGCAGGGAGGGACACCAGTACCCCGAAGGGAGACGCCCTGGGGGAGACCTGGAAGTCCCCAAAGAGCAGGACAGAGCCGGTCAGCCGGTGCCGAGGGACAGGACACGCCGGCAGCAGCCAGGGTCGGGCGCTGGGGTACCCAGCTGACACCTCAGGGCAGCTCCCGCAGGTAAATGCGTGCTCTGAGGTTGAGTCGTAGCCCGCCTGGATGCCCGGGCAGCGTGGGGAGACGGCAGGGCAGAGGTAAGCACAGCTGGCAGCTCAGCTTGCCAAGGCCTTGAGCTTCTACAGAGCCGTGGATGGCCGTGGCCCGTGGGTTGGCCGGGCTTGCCCCTGAGACACTGGGAAAACAATTTCTGCTTAGGCCCAGTGGCCGGCTGCCAGCTCCCGGAGGCTGGAGCAGGCCAGCCTGGCCAGAAGTGCCTCCTCGAGGCCTTTCCACGACCGAAGAGAGAGGCCACTTTTTCTCATCACCTCGGGTCACCCCATCTGCTGGCCGGTCACCTGTGCAAAGTAAGGAGAGGGGAACACGGACTGGTGGGTGCCAGAGTGACTGGCCACTTTGGGGAGTATGGGTGGTCTTCTCCAAGCTACGAGCAAGATCCCCAAGAAAACAGGCCCGATGAACACAAGTGAACCAGTGAGCCAGGGTGGGAGAGGAGTGTGTTGGGGTACAGACAGGGGTGCGAAGGAACCCCAGTTATCACCGGCAGACACCTTCATCTGGAAAACAAGAACACAATAAAGAAATAATCAGATAATCAAAAGAGCACTCTGGGAATTTCAGAATAATGTGGCTGAAACAAAAGCTGAAGAAGTCGAAAGACTGGAGGATAAAATGGAGACATTTTTCCAGAAAAATAAAGCAAACAGGACCCTGGAAAGTTCAAGTAAAAGACGCTAGAAATAACAGAAGGAAGAAACATATAAAGCAGTTTCCAGAATGAGAGGCACGGATCTCTAGAAGCCAGTTCGCCTCACGGAAATAGAATCTTTCTGAGCACCTGAGAGCTTCTGGAGAAAATAACCTGAACATCCAAGAGAAAAAAAAAAATCTACAGAGGAATTAAAAACCAGGTTTGCATTAAACTTCTCACCAGCAACGCTCAGCGCTGCAAAATGTGGCTCGTTCTTTCAAAGCCCAAGTGGAAATGAACTTGGCCCTAGGCCTGGAGTTTAGACTCGCGATCTGAGGCCGTGCAGGGAGGGCAGCTTCAGCGATGAGGACCCTGCCGGGGTTTGAAGAGGCGAGATGTGGGTGAAGATAAGGGGAAGACCCAGCAGATGTGGGCCGAGGAGGGGCAGCGCTGGGCCCACCCCAGGGGAGGGGACGCAGGACCCGGGCCCCTGAGGACATTTTCACAAGGAAACCGGAGGAGCAGCCCGTGGGGAACTGGAAGATCTTAGCAACATCATGGAGACTTCTGATTCTTTTTTTTTTTAATATTTTATTTATTTACTTTTGTTATTCATATCTTTTACATTATTGTGTGTTCCCCAGGGGACTTCTGTTTTTTTTTTTAAAGATTTATTTATTTATGCATACAAGCTGGGTTACAGGCCAGAGGCGTGGGGCGGCGAGAGGGGTCACCAGAGACAGAGTGGGGAGCAGAACAGGCAGATCAGAAATACACTGCTGAGGGGAGGGGAGCAGTGGGCGAGGCAGGAGAGGTCTGCTGCGCCGTGTGGGACTCTCCCCGGCCGGGCGTCGAACTCGCATTGCGCGCAGCCAACAGCTCCACAGCGCAGCGCTCAACGGCAGTGCCACCAGGGAGGCCCGGACTTCTGTTTCTTAAGAACAAGGGAAGGGCCTCCCCGTGGCCTGGGGGTTAGTCTCGGGCTGTCACTACTGCAGCCTGAGTTCGATCCCCGGCCAGGGAGCTTCCCACAGGGCACAGCAGACCCCTCCTGTCTCCCTGCTGCTCCCCTCAGCAGTGGGTTTCAGTGGATCCTCCTCTTCTGCTCCCCACTCTGTCTCTGGGGCATCCTCTCCCCCCCCCCCACACCTCTGGCCTGCACCCCAGCTCTTGTACCCAAAAATAAATACATCTTAGAAAAAAGAACCAGGGAAGGCCACTAATCATGCGGAAACCACATCCTTGGCCTTGGGAGACCGGATGGAAGAGGCGAGATGGGGGCCCGGCCTGGGGGCGGGTTTTTGCCGAGACTACTTGTTGACAGCACAGCAATCGCTTTATGGAGGCTGCAGGGTGAGAAATTACCTTCTAGGACTTTCAGCAACGGTGAAATAAAAACGTAATTTGCACAGAGTGTATTTGTTTTATATTCACTTTCAACTTTTAAAGTCAACTTAGAGGCAAAGCAGATATTGTTTAATTAAGGTTGCCAAATAGGAGCTTGTATTGAACTTCATGTTATCCAAAGTAAGTCAACAGAGGAGGCAAAGAGAGATGGAAAATAAGCCACTGACGCGGCGAGTCTCATCTGGTCCTGCGGACGTGACGGGATAAAATGTAATATTTTGGAGCAAGACGGAGGGCTCGCGCACATGGCCTGAAGTCAAAATGTAACCGGCTGAAGAATTTAAAATGCCCAAATGACCATCAGTGTAGGGGGCACTGGGGAGGCCGCTGGGAGGCCGTGCTCGGCAGAGGTGAGCGGGGTCACTTCTGAGGAGGTTTTTTTGCAAAAAGGACACGCAGCGCAGACAGTGGGCTGCACGCCGTCCGAGCAGCTCCCACCGGCCAGGGTTAAAACGGCCACTGGGTGGGGCCTCCCCGGGGGCCCAGCGGTTAAGTCTCAGCGCTCTCACCCCAACGGCCTGAATTCAATCCCGGCCAGGACTGCATCCCAGTTCTATGCAAAAATAAGTAAAATCTTTTTAAAAAGCAGGGGGCACTGGGCAGCTGGGAACCGGGAAACGCCGGAGCAAAAACCCCAAAACGCAGGCCAGGGCGGTGGGGGACAGGGCTGTGAGGACCCGCCCGCCGGCGCCTGTGGCCTGGGAGGGCTGGGCTGGCCCTTGGAGCTCAGGCCTCCGGGAACTTGGCGGGGAACCCCGAGACCGTCTTCAGCTGGAGTACGACAAGGAGAGGGGCAGGAAGCTCTGGGAGGCGCAGGCAGAGAGAGGCTCTAAAACGCCTGAGGTTTATTTTATCTTCACGTCTGACACTGAGAAAAATGCCAAAAAAGGTCTTATTGCCAGTTATTGCAGGTCCAGCCCGAGGGCAGGGGCAGCCCGTCCACGCCTCCTGCGTCCAGGCCCAGAGCTGGGGCCCCCTGCTCACAGGTCAGGACTGTGCAGAGGCTGCCCCGCCCGACCTTCCCCGCTTGGACGGGGTGACCTGAGGGCCCTGAGCCCCCATCTCTGGCCTTTCTCCCTGGGGTCCAGCCTCCCCGCCCTGGCCTGGTTGTGCCCCGGGGGTCCGGGCCCAGGTGCTGCCAGCCGAGGGCCCCAGGGCTCCGGGCTGGAATTAAGGCAGCCCCGCGCTGGCCCCTGCAGCCCCCCTTGACCTTCACAACCTTCCTGGGGCTGACGCACACCCAGCGCCCCGGCCGACAGGGTGGAGGGGTGGGGGGATGCAGCCGCCGTCGCTCCAGCACCCAGGGGTGCCGGCGGCGGAGGTGGGGCATGGGCTGCTCCCCGGGAAGAACAGTCTGCTGTCAGGTCGGGGAAGCCCCTCTGTGTCTCCTGGGGCCGCGCAGGGGCGCCGAGGGGCGGGGCAGGCCCAGGCTGGGCGGGGCCCTCTGCGGAGCCTCCGCGGTGCGCCCGCCCCACCCGCTGGTACGTGCTCCCGAGGCCGGCCCAGGGCTCCGCGGGCCTTCGGGTCTTCGGGTCCTCGGGTCCTCGGGTGGGTCCGGCCTCCCGGGCAGCAGGAGCTGAGTTCCGGGGCCTCCGCCCCCGCCGCAGGACGCGCTTGGGGCCCCCCACGGAGGTAGGCGGGTGCTGGGGACACCCGGCCCCTACTTCGACGAAGGGGCCGCAGGCTGCGGGGTGGGGCCTGGGGAAGCCGCAGGAGAATGCCCGCCCGCTGGGGCTCGGGTGTGCCAGCCTGGGGCGCTGGGTGCGGGGCGCGGGGCTCTGCCGAGCCACTTCCCAGGGACGCGCGCTGGGGCTCGGCGGGGGCCGGCGTGTGTGCCCGAGGGGTGCAGGCTCTCGTGGGCCGGCGAGGCCGGGGCGTCGCGGGCCGTGAGCGGGGGCCCTGGCGTCCCCGGGGCGGGCTTCCGTGAGCGCGGCTTCCCGTCGGCGTGGCGGGCCCCGTGGTCAGCGGGCGCGCTCGGGCCTGCGGGCTGCCTGGTGTCCAGGGAGAGAGGGGGTGTGCCCAGCCCTGCCTGGCCTGGGCGCGGGCCCCCACGGGCCGCCAGGACACAGCCGGGGCGAGGCTGGAGCAGACGCGGCGCCGGAGTCGGGGGCGTCCATAGCAGCGGGCCCAGACGGAGCCGGCACCTGGCTGAGGGCGGGCGCTTCAGCCCGCGGGCACTGCCCAGCTCCACGCGGCCCCGCCCCGCCCCCGCGCACCTGTCTGGGCCGCGGTTTCCCCCCAGAACCAGTGACCTTCCCTGGCCCGCGGGAAGGTCGCCGCGCTCGCGCCCAGCCCGCTCTCAGCGTGGGAGAGGAAATATATGATTTCTCATTTTAAAGGATTACGGCCGTGGACGCAGTTCCCATATGCTGGAGCCCATAAAAATTTTTGAGCGATGAAAGTGAATAACTGGAGGTCTGCATACAATAAAGTCATTTTATTTTTTATTATAAAGCAGTTTGGTGGAGGTGACAAAAAGATGCACTTAATATCTCGGAGGTTCTTTCCTGCTTGTCAAGGACAGCGAAAGACTCGCTGGAGTCTGGGGTTCACCCATCCCAGCTACGGGGCGTCAGGCCCCCTGCAGATGCGCCGTGACACAGCGCCGCGGTCGGCCCGAGGCGGCACCTGAGCTGGCGGCGCTCACACATGTTGCACATGCACACACACGTGCATGCACACACACCTCACAGGCACGGCCCTGCACACGCCGACTTGTGCACAAAGACGTGTACACACGAGTGTGCACACAGATGTGCCGTGAGTGTGCACAGCCTCTCCCGCAGCCATACGGGGTCCCGAGCCCCCCGCTGCCCCCCTGCGCCCCAGCGAGTGGGCCCGTCCTGAGCAAAGTGCGGCTGACGCGGGCCCTGCTCTGGGGCACCAAGCAGGAGGGCCGTGGGCAGTGGGGCCTGAGGCCTGGAGACCACCCGGGGGCCCCAGGGACCCCAGAGCCAGCAGAGGGGGCTCGTCCAGCGGGTCCAGCTCTATCCCGGAAGCTGCCGGCCCAGGCGCCAAACATGAGAGAGCAGAAACCACCTGTGTCCACTGCCTGAGGCCCAAAGCCCTCCCTCCCACCTTCTCCCCTCCCTTTCCCCTTCCTCCCACCCCTCTTCCCCTCCCTCCCAGGCGTCCGAGCTCGTGCCTCCCTTCCTGACCAGCACGTCAGATGTCTGTCCGTGGTCAGCACTGTAGCTGTGGTCTGCGGCCGCCGGCTGCTCGCTGCGAGATTCGGCGCCCGCTGACGGTTCCGCCATGGGCGCCCTGGGCGGGCTGGGACGTGCGCGGCAGACTGGGTTTTCCATCAGCCTTGGGCTTACCCTCTGCGGCAGCCAGCTCGCGGGGAGAGAAATCGATGGAGAGGTAATTAAGGAGCATGTAGTATCGGGGAAATAATTATGGGGGGTGGGGGACAGCGGCTCCCAGGGGTGCTGCTGGCAGGTGATTCATCAGCAGATAGACACAAAGGTCCGGAGAAGTGTGTTCTGGAGACCCCACCTGAGGGGCCGGAGATCTGGGGTGACTGTGGTGCCAAAGAGGTGGTCCTTCTCCGGGGAGGGTGTACAGGCAATTTCACAGGCGGGGTGGGGGGCTGGAGCGGGGCCGGGCTTGGCTTACACACCCCTGCTGAGGGTGGGAGTAACCAGCTGAGCCCCAGCAGGGCCGGTGCCCTCACGTGCCAGCCAGGCGCCCGCTCGAGGGTCGGGGGCCACAGCCAGGCGGCTGAGCCCGCAGACAGGGCTGCCCGGCCCGGAGTGCTGTCCCCCTGCCCTCAAGGGGCGGCCCGGCCTTGTTCACACGGCCTTCGGGAGCGCAGCCTGCCCGCTCGCCTCCAGGTGGGCGCCGGGCTCTCGGGCCAGCTGGCAAGCCGGGGACTGCCCCTCGCGGGCCCAGGGCCAGGCCGGCTCTGGCCCGGGGGCCACGTCCTCGGGGGCGGCTGATGGGAGGCCCCGGGTCCGGAGTAAGCGATGGGGTCCCAGGCCCCAGGAACACAGCACCTCCCACGCTCCCCCCTCAGGGTCCCGGCCGGCGGCCTCTGAGTTGGTCATTTAACCAGAGCCGCTGAGCGGCCTTCCGGGCAGGGCCGGGCGTCCGGAGGGCTCTCCTGGGCCGGCCGGGCAGCTGTCGGTCGGGACCGCCTGCGAGGGAGAGGCCTGGACTTCGGTCCTCCCTGGCCCCACAGGGAGCTGGGCGCGACCCCTCCGTCCCCAAAAGGAGGGGAGCTGCACACATAGGGGAGCCCCTCCAGGGCCAGTCGCCCGGCGGCCTCTCAGTGTGCAGGCGCAGCCGGTCAAGGCTCTCGGGGCTGGGGGCGCTCCCCGCGCTGGGGACAGTGAGGCGGCGCGGGCGAGGGGCGCAGACGCCGTGTGGCCGCCCCACTCGCCGCCGGCAGGAGAACCTGGGCACGGCCGCGCCCGCGGGGTCAGGCCAGCGCCAGCCGCCCGCGAGCGGTGTGGATGAGTCCACCGGGGCGGACGCACGGGCCGGCGGAGGCGGCTTGGGGCGTGAGTGACGGCTCCAGCCTTCTCTCACTTGGGCTAGCTCGCTGCCTGGCCGCAGTGCAGCGCCTGCAGAATCGGATGAGTGGAAACATCTGCTTTTCAGCGGCACTTGGGTTCCGTCCGAGCGCCGCAGGGGACGAGGGCTGCGCGGGCACCTGAGGGGCAGGCGGGGCTGCAGGCCCGGCCAGGGACAGAGCCGAGTCTCCCGCCACACTGTGTCTTTCCACGCTCCGACCCTGGCTGGTGGCTGGTGTCATTCTCACGCCAGCTCCACGGACTAGCCCTGCCTCGGTGCACACGTGTGTGCACATCCGTGTGCCATGCAAATGCATTCACACGTGTGTCCAAGCATGTGTGAGTATGGGCGTGTGCCTGTGTGCACGGCTGTGCCATGCAAATGCATGCACGTGTGTCCATGCGTGTGTACACGTGGGTGTGCAGCTGTGTGCGTGTGCACCTGGGCGTGTGCCTGTGTGTGCACAGCTGCACGCGCACTTGTGTTCATAGAGAGGCCGTTGCAGACTCTGCCCGGGCAGGTCCCGCTGTGGCGTGGCGCAGACAGACTCGGCTTTGTCTTGCAGGCGGACAGCTGACGCCGCGAGGCCCGCTGGGGGGGCTGTGGCCAGACACCCCTCGGGGGAGGCCAGCCCAGTCTCCGGGCAGCTGACGGGTTTCCCGGGAGATGGCTAAGCCGGGCCTGGCATGCAGGCTGCCGCCGTCTTCACTCTCCCACCCCTGGACCGACGCCTCTCGAGAGGCCCCGACAGCGGCCCTTGCCCCCGGGGCCCCGGTCCTCGCAGACCGGGAGCGCCCAGGGTGCCCGCAGCCTCCCCCTGTGCTGGTCAGTCAGAAACCGCCCTGGAAAACAGCCTGCAGTTCCGCCTCCGGCCGCCAGGCGGCGCCACACCCCAGGGGCGCGCGACTCCGCCTCTCTGCTTGTACCAAGCCTCCCCCTGGTCTCTGGGTGGGTCCTCACCGTGGGGCTCCTGAGCCTGTGCGGAGACCCCTCCTGCCCCTCGGGCCCCACGCCCTGCGGGCCGCCCTGGTCGTCTCCCCTGAAAGCGGGAGGCCGGGATCCCGGGCGGGGCTGCGGCCACACAGCCCTCCGTGAGCGGCTGGGGCCCTGGCGGCCTCGCAGCCTGTGGGGGCCCGGCCTGCGCGGGCCTCGCCCTTCGCCTTGAGGACGCGCCGGGGAGCACCCAGTCCCCCGAGGGCCGAGGGTGTTGGCGGGCGGGGACGCGCCTGGGCAGCAGCGCCCACGTCTGACTCGCGTGGGTGGGCGGCCTTGGCGGGCACCGGCAGCCCCCGTGAACAGGGCCGGCCCGCGCTTGGGTCCGCGCGGCCGACGGGAGCAGCCCCACCGGTTCCCCAGACGCTCCCGCCTTCTCCCCCTGTGGCCTCCGCGCCCTCAGGCGTGACGCCTGTGCCCGCCATGCGGTCAGCGCCAGCTGGTGCGCAGGGGCCCGCTGGGCACAGCCAGCCGTGGCGGGCTCGGGGCCTTGGGGGTGGCTGCGCCCCGACCCCAATGTCCCCGCGGCTCCACCTGCCCGGGGCCGTGACCGGCCACGCACCAGCTTGTGGCGCAGGCTGGAACGGGGGCGCGCTGGTGACCCTGAGGCCGCCTGCCCCGCACATGGAGGGGCTGGGGGTGACGGTCCTTGCTCCGGGCCAGGGGCTCTCGGCCCGAGGTCGTTTGTTCTGGGACCAGATGGGCCCACGGGCAGGTTCGGGGGGTGGTGAAAAGGCTGTTTCCCCAGTGGCCTTGTGGGTGCTCCCGATGGGCGGTGGGTACCTCCTGGCCGCTCCCAGGCCTGGGCCTCAGGCCCGGGGGGGGGGCAGCCCCACACTGCGCCCCCACCTGCCAGGGCCCGGCCGACCTTTGCCCTTCCGTGGCTTTTTAAAGATTTTATTTGGTTTTGCAAAGAATTGTGCTGCAGGTTGCGGTGGGGGGCGGCTGGTGAGAGAACGCCACAGAGACGGTGGGGAGCAGAGCAGGCGGGACCCCTGAAACCCACTGCTGAGGGGGCAGCGGGAGACAGGAGGGGTCTGCTGCGCCCTGTGGGGAGCTCCCTGGCCGGGACCGAGCTCGTGCCGCAGCGGTGACAGCCCAGACGGGCCCGGGCCCCGTGTTGCTCCTGCGCGTCCGCAGCTCTGCCGGCGCCCCGGGCCGCCCCCCAGCCGGCTCGTCTGTCTCCGGGGAGCTGGGGGCTGCTGTGTGAGCCCCACTCTTCCCCAGCGCGGCCGCGGCGGACCCAGGGCAGCCCCGGGGCGCCGCCCACCCCCGCAGCCGACGCGCACGGACAGGCCCACACGGGACGCGCGAGATGCAGCCGCGCCGACACGGCGACACAGGGGTTTATTGACCAACAGAGCCCCGCACGCGGAGCCAACGCAGCCTCCCCGCCTCGGTCCAGTAGCCACGCCCAGGGCCCCACGCGGGCAGCGGCCGCAGGTCGCAGGTCCAGCCGTCTGGAGTGTCCTGAAGCCGCAGAGGAGGTGCCCACGGGCCGCGCGGCAAGAAGTGGCAGAAGCGCGAAGACAGGCACGCTCCAGCCTCTCCGAGACGCCCGCGCCGCCAGACGCCGACGAGGTTTGCCAGGAAGGGAGGCCCGAGCTCAGTGGAAGCAGCGGCTACAGCCGCCCGCGGGTCCGGAGGCCGCTCCGGCCTCTCCGAGATAAGGCACGTCCCGCGGGGCCTGCGGGTGGCAGGAGCCCACCCGCGCGGGCAGTCCCCGGCCCCCGTCCGCGGTCAGGTGCGCCTGCTGCCCGGCCTGCTGCCCGCGCGGGCCCGCTGCCGGTCATAGCGCACGGACACGAGGAGGAAGAACAGCAGGGTGGCGCCCTGGATGGCGGCCAGCAGGAAGAAGTAGTAGTTGAGGTGGCAGCCGTTGATGTTGCCTGCGGGAGGGGCGTGAGCCACGGGAGGCCCGGGGCCCGCTCCACCGCCCTCCCCCCGGGGACGGGGCCTGGGACCCCTGCCCGACGCCCCTGCGCCTGCCGCCAGCCTCGCCTGGCAGCGCGCCCCTCGAGGGCTCCCGGGGGGGCAGTTCCGCCCGCCAGCCCTGGCTGAGGGCCCACGCCCCGCAGACCAGCCGCGGCCCGCGGGATCCTGCCTGGCGCCCACAGCGCGGCTGACACGGGCGGCCCCGGCGGGAAGCTGAGCCCCAGAGCGCCCGCCCCGCCCGCCCCGCCGCGCTCACCGAAGTCCGCGTGGTTGCTCATCCAGCCGACGGCCCTGAGGGACACCAGCGCGAGGAGGCCGGAGCCCACGAAGGAGCCGACGCCGGAGAAGAAGAAGAAGAGGCCCATGATGGCGCTCTGCATGGACTTGGGGGCCGCCGCGTACGCGAACTCCAGGCCTGCGGAGACGGGCGTCGGCGCCGGCGGCAGAGGAGACGCGCACTCGGGGGGGAGCGGGGCCGGGCCTGGGGCCCACCGGGCCCTGTGTGAGGCGGCCCGCGCAGGCCCGCGAGGGGGTGGAAAGCCACTGCCTCCTGCCCCCCAGGACACTGCCCACAGACGCCAGCGGAGGCCCGTGTGTCCCGGGTGGGGCGCGAGTCCCCAGCGTGAGCTTGGAGGTGCGGACCCCGAGAACCCGCCGCCGCTGTCCGCGCCCCGCCTCACCTGAGATGCTGGCGAAGATCTCGCTGAGGCCGATCAGCACGTACTGGGGCACCTGCCACCACATGGGCAGGTCGGCCGCCTGGTACACCACGTGCCCGATGGTCTGGTTAATGGTGCCCACTCTGACGAGCTCCAGCCTCTTGCTCTCCAAGACCCCTGGAAGGACAGGCTGGTCAGCAGCGCCTGCTGCGGGGTCTGCGCCGTCCGGAAGACGGCCTCGGGCAGGCCTGGCGTCCACGGCGTCCCGGGCGAGGCAGGCCCGCCGGGCGCCGCGGCCGACACCTTCGTGGCTTGGGGCGGGGAACAAGGACAGCAAAGGCGCGAGATGGGGCGGCGACCGGCGCCAACACACGGCGAGCCAGGGCCCCGCCCTCCGCCCCCGGACTCGGCCAAGGCGGCGCCGGCCATCTGCAGCCCAGTCTGGGGTGAGAGGTCTCCTGTTCCCGCCGGACTCCGCGTGCACGTGAGCCCCGTGCGGGGCGGGGGGTCTCCGCAAGGCCCTCGGCGCCAGCAGGGCGAGGCCAGAGCCGGGCACTGCACAGCAGCCTCCGCCCCCAGCCTGCAGCACCCGTGGCGCCGCCTCGCCGGCTGCGGGCACCAGGCAGAGGCGCAGGGCTCCGCGGGCATCACGGCTGCCCGCTCCTTGCCCCGACCGCGAAGACACTGGCCGCAGCCCAGGATGTGGGGGAATGGGCGGGGGGGACTGGAGCGCAGGCCGAAGGGGCCGGGGCTGGGGCCCACGGGGGCGGCTCCGGGCTGCATGGACAGAGGGAGCACGAGAGGGGCCGGGCCAGCAGCAGGGACGGAGCACGCCGGAGACGGGGCGCCCTGCCCTGTGCACAGACCAGCCCGGCCAACCGCCAACAGGCCGCGGGGGAGGGGCGCGGTCCACACGGCCAGCCCAGGGCTGGTGGCCCCCAGCACACCGGACACACAGCTACGGTGCTGCCGGCCGTGGGCACCAAGCCCGAGCGTCACACCAGGTGGCCCACGCGCTTCGGGGCTCCCTGGCCTGCGTCACCCTCGGGACCCCCGGCGGAGCAGGTACCGGGGATTCCCGCCCAGCGGGGCCAGAGCCACCTGCCCGATCCTGCGGAGACTTCTGGAAAGCGACGTGAGGGCATAGGGAGAGCTGCGACCCCAAGGCCGAGTCGCGAGACGGTCTCCCGCCCGCAAGACACGAGCCGCCTCAGCAGGGGACTGAACAGGCGCCCGGTGGCGACAAGGCAAATGCCACACCGGTGTGTCGTTTTCACTGTTTAGCAGGAAAGAACCAACGAACGACTTAACTCGAGAAGTGAGAAAATCGTAACGCAAACCCGCAGTGCTGATGGAAATCAAAACCTTGTAATTTTTCAATCAGACACAGTAACAGTCCAAACTGTGATAAAGCCGTGACATAGTTACATGGCAAATTATAAGATACAGTTTCAAGTAAAGATGCGATTCTGATTTAAAAAGCACGCTTAACTGAAGCCAGAAAAAACTCAACAGACTTTTCTCTGCCAAAGGCTTTCCTAAAACTCACTGAGACAAACGTTTCCCGGGGACGTCGGGAAAGAAGGGGCTCCCGGGAAACTGCACGACCCGAGAGCCGGGCCCCGCGGGGCCAGCGCCGGAGCAGCGCGCCCGGCCGGAGCACACGGCCCCGGGACCTCGAGCGCCTGGACACAGACGTCGGGCCTGGCCACGCGCCGGCCGATCCACCAGCCCGCCGCGCCGTGGCAGGGACGCAGGAGTTTCGCTTTGGTGTCAGGCGGGAGCAGCGGTTCCGGCGCCACGGCGCCCAGAGGCCCGCGCAGCAGCGGCAGCGCTGGTGGAGGCCGGCGGCGGCGCGTCAGCTCCAGGGTGAGGCGACGTTGCGGCCCCACAGGGGAGGGTCGCGCGGCTGGGACACGGCGCCCACAGCCCCTCCGCCCGGCGGTCAGCGGGAGAGCGGCCCCTCGGGCTCCGGAGCCCGCCCAGGGCGCCGCCGACCTCGGGGCTCCGCGGGGAGAGGGACTGGCCTCGGGGGGAGCCTCACACTGCCCGCGGCGCACGCCCAGAAGAGGGGCGCGGGGGCGGCGGCGGCGGCTCACCTGCAGCGAAGGCCGAGCACGTGACGAAGAACATGCCGACGGCGATGCGCTTCAGGGGTGACGGGAGCAGGCCGCCCCTGCGCAGGGCGGGGTCCACCAGCCTGTCCTTCAGGGGGATCAGCAGCAGCAGCAGCACCGCGTCGAACAGCGTCAGCCAGGCCGCCGGGAGCTGGGGCGCGCGAGAAGCAGGTGTCTCTCTGCTCGCGGCAGCCGGGCCGCGCGGGCTGGGGCGGCTCACCCCGAGGCCGGGGCCGAGGCGGGGTGGGGCCGGCGCTCACCGTGTGCGGCGTGGCCGCGAGGCTCGGGATCTCCGGGACCCGCAGGTGGAGACTCTGCAGCACGTAGGTCGTCTGCATCTGGGGGAGCGGGCGGCCGTGAGCGCCCAGCCGGGTCAGCGCGGCAGGGCGGAGGCGGTCCCGCGGCCGGCCGGGCGCTCACCTGGAAGTACACCATCCAGTAGGGGACCAGGGCCAGGAACACGGGCATGACCCTGGCCAGGGCCCGCACGTCCCGCGCCTTGTCCTCCGTGGGGGCCCCCCCGCCGGGCATCTTACGGGGATCAAACAGACTCTGTTTAGGGGGCTGCGGAGGGGCGCCCGGGCCTTCGCTTTGGGAAACAGAACGGAGCAGTTAGTTTCTCCGCCCGAGGCCCCGCGGCAGCACATCAGCGCCGCCGCACTGCCTGCGCCCCGCGTGGCCGCTGCGCTCCCTGAGGCTGCCGGGGCAGCGCCGTTTCGGGGAGCCGCAGCCCAGCTGCTGCTGCGTCGCCACTGGGGCGCCTGGCCAGCCCGGAGTGTGGGTGCAGGGGCGGGCGGTCACCTGGCGGCTCGGGGGGCCAGGGTGCCGCTGGGCCGGGGCGGGGGCTCCTCCGGGGCCGGGGCCCGGGCCCGGCAGCCTCGGCTTCATGTGGGACGGGACGCTGCCCGCAGGCGCCCCTTGGTGGCGGGCCCAGCACCGGGCCTCCGGGCTAGCGGACGGGCAGCGCCGCCGCGCCCTGGGTCTGCCGTGCGTGGAGCGAACCGTGACGGGTGTAAGATGGCGACTAGAAGCTGTCTGGGCCGCGCTTCTTGTAAAGCTTCCCACAGGGCGCAGCAGACCCCTCTTGCCTCCCCACTGCTCCCTCAGCAGTGGATTTCAGTGGATCCGCCCATTCTGCTCCCCACTGTCTCTGGGGAGTCCTCCCCCCACACCTCTGGCCTGCACCCCAGCTCTTCTCCCCTCCCAAAAAAAAGCAAAGCCTGGGCCAGACAGTCGCGGGTCTGGACTGATGAGCTCTGACAGCAGTGGTGACGGGGTCCCCGGGCCAGCCCTTCAGCGGGGAGCGGGGCACAGGGCGCCAGCCTGCCCAGGGCCGAGGCCAACCTGGTGCACGGCAGGGCACGGCCCGAGTGTCCGCGGGGCAGCCGCGCAGGAGGCCCGCTCAGGACCACCCACCTGGGCCAAAACACACAGAAGGGCCCGCGCTTGGGGTCCCGGGGCCTTCTGGGGTGCTGGGGGCCGTGCCACCCCCGGGGCCCGGCGCCAGAAGCGACAGCGCAGAGGCCCGAGGCCGCTCTGCACCCACTGCCCACACGGTTCCTGGGGCCGCCCAGACCGGGGCTTCCAGCTCAGGGACTGTCAGGGCTGACCCCAGGGAGCCCGTGCAAATGGGCGATGCCGTCACCCTACCTGCTTCTCCAAACGCTGTGCCCACGTCTCTCTGTGGGTGACAGGGCCGTACCAAGCTGCTGGGCCACGGGCCCGGGGCAGCAGTGGCCTGTGGAGGGGTGGGGCGCCCCCAGAACGAGCTCTGCTCGGCTCCATTCGAATGTCAAGGCTTCCCGGACAAAGAAGCATGTGGGTGCGTGGGGCGCCCCCCGCCAGCCACACTGCTCTGTGGCGCCAGCGGGGGTGGGCGTGTCAACCGGGGTCAGCGGCTGGGCCAGGCGTGCCATGGGGTCAGGCCGGGAGCTGGCTGGCCCGGGCTGCCCCTGCGGCGTCCCCGAGGGAGCTCTCACCCGCTCGGCCTGCGTGCTTCGACCCGCCGCCGGGGCGCGCAGCAGGACGCCAGGATCCTGACCACGTCGGAGAAGGCGCTGCCATCCGGGGGCTTGGTGATGAACACACGCAGGCCGCAAAGGAAGACCAGGAAGGCCACGCAGATGCACACGGTGGGGATGAGGTAGCCGGCCAGGAAGCCCACGTTCTGCTGGACGTAGGCGATGCCGCCCAGCGAGATGATCGCGCCCAGGTTGATGCTCCAGTAGAACCAGTTAAAAAACCTCCTGGTGGCCTCCGGACCTTGGTCTTTAACCTGAAAAAACGGGAAGGAAGAAGACTTACAAAAGCACAACAGCCCCCTACTCTCACCTGCAGCCCCCCAAGCCGGCTGGCAGCACAGCCCAGGCGCCCAAACGCGGTGAGGCCGCCCCCGGGGCCCGCTCCTGCTGGAACCCAGCCAAGCCCAGAGCCTCTCTCGGGGCCCTGCTCTGCAAACATCGGGAACACACCCTAAAAACACAGATTCTCGGGACCCACGTCAGACCTCGCCCGGCACCGTCGCCGGGGCCCGGGAAGCTGCGTTCTAAGCGCCGTGCAAGGGGCTTCTGCTCACAGCGGTGGGGCCCCGTCATGTACCCCAGAGGCCCACAAATCTGAGCAAAGAGGAAGTGAGAGACTCAAGCCCAAACCACAAGCTGCTTTCAGAGCAGAAGACGCCGTGACACCAGCGGAAATTCTGCGAGGGGCAGGCCGGCAGGCGCTGCCTGCGGGTGTGGGCCGGCTGAGCAGCGAGGCGGCACGCGCGGCCCACAACGCGCGGCCACAGCCCCGGGCGGGGGCACCCAATTCCCTGCCACCAGGCGCGCTCGCTACGGCGGCGCCGAGAGCTCCAGACGCCGGAGTCTTCTGAGCGGCTCCTCCGGGGGCCGTCACACAGGCTGCCGGGTGCTGCTCAGCGTCGGCCGGCTCGCGCGGGCTGCAGGCCGGACACGGCGGGAACTCCGGCGGCAACCGCAGATCTGGCGCGGCCTGGAAGCAGCCTCCCTCGCCAGAGAGCGAGGCGGCGCGCCAGGGCCGGGCCCCACGGCCCGCACAGCCTCTGGCTCAGACTGACGCAGCGGGGTCTGCTGCAGGCCTGGGAGCAGTGTCTGGCCGCGGGTCCGCCACACTCAGCCCAGGCGGCCGGGCGTGTTTCCTGTGCCGGCGGGAAACGCGCAGGCGGCCGGAGACTCGCGTCCGTGCAGAGACCACTCGCCCCGGGCGAACACCACGCCGGCCGCCCGCAGCAGACCCCGCACGGGCGTCTTGCAGGCGGCCCGGGGGAGAAGGGCCCCAAACTAGCCCAGTCCGGGCAGACACGACTCAGCGCACCTCCTCCGCCCGCGCCAGGCTGGGTGACGCCACGGCCCGAGCCCTCCATGGCGACTCTGTGCCAAACGGGGGCAGCACCTGCCCGGCAGGCCAGACGGCGCCCCCCACGGGACAGCCCCGCCCGCCCAGGAAGAGGGGCCCCGGGAGCGCCAGGGAGCCCCAACAAGCCTCCCTGCTCCAGGCTCTGGTCCCCGTTCCTCTTTCAGGACAGGGCTCCTAGAGGCCGGGGCTGGAGACTGGCCAGCCCGCATGCAGGGCAGCAGAAAGCCCCGCAGAAGCAGGTCCCTGAGACCGGGGCGGGAGACAGGAAACCCCCGGCCTGCAGAAGCGCCCCACGGCCAGCACCTCAGGCTTCCCCACACGGCCCGCGCCCGGCAGCCTCCCTGGCTGGCCCTGCAGAGGGTCCCACGCCGACATCCAGCTTTTGGGGGCCGCGATACCCCCGCCAGTGGGGCTCCGTGGCCCCGCGGCCCCGCCCCCCCACCCGGCTGGCACCTCTTCCGGCCTCCCGGCCTTGTCTGTGTGTACGCCTCACACCAACGAGGCCGGGGCTGGCCTCCCCTCGGCCTGCAGCCACCCAGGCCAGCTTGGGGGGCAGCGCAAGGGCCTCCCGCCTCGTGGCCCAGCCCGGGGCCCATCCAGAGGCCTCCCTGCGCCTCTCTCTCGGCGCCTGTGTGCCTTCTGCTGTCTGCAACGCGCACCCACGCGGATGCCACGCGACGGCCCTGCAGAAGAGTGTTCACCTCCGTGTTCGCCTCCATCTGGTGCCCACAGAATGCCCGCACTCCCGGCTCGTGCGCACCATCTCTGCGCTGGCACCCCAGGCCCTGCACACCGCCCCAGACCGCGCCCCGATTGACGTGCCCACAGCACCCACTAGCCCAGGCCACTCTCCCCGCCCCGGCCGTCCCGTGCTGGCCAGGCCAGAGGCCACGACGGCCGTGCAGGGGCAGGGAGCGAGGCAGACGCCTGCAGGGCACTGGGTCCACGCCGACAGTGCCCACAGAGGCCCGGCAGCGGCACCAGGCGGGCCTGCGCGCCCTCAGCCCCTTTGCAGCCTTGTGGGCTCTCACTAGTCACGGAGAGTCTTTCCAGAAAGAGGAAGCAGTCGGATTCGGTGGGCGGCCACAGCTGCCCCAGCTGCCCCAGCGCTCGCTCATCGCCACAGGCAGAAGCAGTTCCCGTGGCGCTGCTGAAACACGCAAGGCCCCCGCCCGGCCTCCCGCCTGCTCCCCGTTCCTGGCCCCAGAGCCCTGTGTAAGCTGCGGGCGCACGACACACCCGCATGCTAACACCGCGGCGGCCCTAAGTGCCACACCGGGATGCGCCACGGCCTCCGTCTGTCCCCACGACCCCGGGGCCTCGGCTCCTGCAGGCGCGTCTAGCAGCCCGCCTCTGAGGGCCGCCAGGTCTCCACTCAAGAGGCGTCCCCGTGGCAAGGAGGCCCCAGCACTGACAGCCCCCAAAGCCCCCGCGCCCGCTCCCGCAGCCCCTCTAGGGGCGCCCGGCTCGCACAGACCCGGCCTACTTACCGGCTGGAACAGGCCCCGCTGTGCTGCGACGTGGGGGCTCGTCGCCGCGCCAGGGCCCTGCTTCTCGGCCCCATCGCGACAGCGCTACGAGCACCCTCGGGGCTCTGCCCCCTCGGAAGGCCCCTCTCAGAAAGGAGGCCCCGGCGCCCCGCGTGACGGACACCGCGGGATCGCACTCGTCCGGCCCCAGGCCCCGCGGCCAGCTCCACGGGGAGCTCCGGGGCTGCGCCGGGACCGGCGCGGGCGGCGCGCTCACCTGGTCGGCGCCGAAGGGCGTGATGTTGGCCTTGACGGTGCCCACGCCCAGGCCCACGAGCGCCAGCCCGGTCAGCGCGGCGGGCGCGCAGTAGCGGCCGGGCTCGTCGGGGCAGGGCGGCGCCGAGCAGTTGTGGAGGCGCGCGGGGCGCAGGGGCCCGCAGAGCGCGGCGCGCGGCCCGGGCGCGGCCAGCAGCGGGAAGGCCAGCAGGCCGAGCACGTAGAGCGCCAGGCTGAGCAGGATGGCGCGCGCCCGGCCGAGCCGCGCGTCGGCCAGCCAGCCGCCGAAGGGCGACACCAGGTAGGTGAGGCCCATGAAGAGCAGCAGCGCCTGGCTGGCCTGCGCGCCCTCCCAGCGGAACGGCGCGCCGTTGAGGAACAGCACCAGGTTGGCCGTGACGCCGTAGAAGGCGGCGCGCTCCAGCAGCTCGGTCAGCAGCACGGCCGCGCAGGCCGCCCGCCGCCCCGCCAACGCCGCCCGCCGCGCGCCCAGCAGCGGCACCCGCTCGCCGCCCGCGCCCTCCATGCGCCCGCCGCCGCCGCCGCCGCCGCCGCCGCCGCCGCCGCCGCCGCCGCCGCCGCCGCCGCCGCCGCCGCCGCCGCCGCCGCCGCCGCCGCCGCCGCCGCCGCCCGGCCGCGCCTCTCGCGAGACCCCGCCCTCCCGGCTGCGCCCAGCGCCGCCTCTCGCGAGACCCCGCCCTCCCGGCCACCCCCGCCCCCGCCTCTCGAGGGACCCCGCCCCTCCC
>PVIJ01015921.1:0-34610 GCA_004024925.1 Scalopus aquaticus
GTTGAGGGGGCCAGAGGAGGAGGCAAGAGGCTGGGAGGGACAGAAAGGGTCCAAGACAGGACGTGCCGGAGGGGGACAAAAGGGCCGGCGGTTCAGAGACCCTACTTTTCTGGGTCCTCCTCCCCTGCCAGGGACCCCTTACTTCTACCGGCAGCACCTGTTTCCCTCTCACCCGCACTCACCTGCCCAGGTCTCCACCAGGGCCAGGGTCCTTGAGAGCAGCAGCAGGAGAGTTGGAGCCCTCATCACCTAACCGATGACTTTTTAAATTTCCCTCTTAGTTGTTACTTTATAACTGGCGTGATATGATTGGGTGCTTGAAAACCCAATGGGGAAAACCCAACAGGCAATGGGGAGGGACAATTGGGGAGGAGTCCTGAGTATGAAGGCGGGGAAAACAATTGGTGGTGAGAGGGAGAGCCATATTGAGCAGGGTGTGGTATCCCCAATAGTATTCTGCCCTACACCAGACACCGACCTGGGGGCTGAGACTGTGAGACCCACACTCAGGGACATAGGACTTTGCCCTGACTCCCCCTCTTCTGCACCAAGACCCCTGAGTCCAGGCCCAGGGAGTGGGTCAGGGATCCTCAAACATTTTCCTTTTTCCTAGGATCTCTGCACAGTCTCAAAAATCAGAGAGGACCCCGATTATAATTTTATGAAGTTATAGCTGTCCATATTTATCGACTAGGAATAAAATTGTTTTTAATGATGCTACTATTTCACTTAGAATAATATTAGTGAGCAAATGTATGTTAACAGAAAATGTTTTTAAGAAAATTATTTCTGTGGGCCTCCCCGGTGGCGCAGCGGTTGAGCGCTGGGCTGTGGAGCTGTCGGCAGCGGCGACGCGAGTTCGACGCCCGGCTGGGGAGAGTCCCACATGGTGCGGCAGACCTCTCCTGCCTCGCCCGCTGCTCCCCTCAGCAGTGTACTTCTGATCTGCCTGTTCTGCTCCCCACTCTGTCTCTGGTGAACCCTCTCGCCGCCCTACGCCTCTGGCCTATACCCCAGCTTGTATGTATAAATAAAATAAAAAAAATCTTTAAAAAAATATATTAAAAAAAAAAAAAGAAAATTATTTCTGAAACTAATCAGGGCAATGAGAGCGTGGATCTTTTACATTTTATATTTGTGTAGGTGTCTTTCTTGTCTGTCTCATTAGAAGACAGTAGATTTTCATGTTTCCTTCTGCATTGAGTCTGTGGTTTTGGTTGAAGTCTATGAAAAAACATACAGTCTCACACAAATGTGTAGGTGTAATATTTTTAGGTAATTGTGAATATTCTATTTTGATTTTAAATTAAAGCTATACAGGTGGTAGTTTCTTGAAGATTATTTGCAAAGTGAAACCTGAAATACTATCACTATTTCCTATTCTGTTATTTTTCCGTAAGCTTCTCTTGCATATTGGTCAGATCTTGTGCTATGTATGATTTTTTATATTGCATTTCCCCCCTAAGTTATATAGATGTTCAGTGTTCATTGTGCTGGAATCAAATTATCAAAAACTAGTGTCTCTATTTTTTTACCACAAATCCCAAAAGTAAAAGTAGTACTGGATGTTGTCAAGTTAGTTATGGGACACAATTTTTCATTATTTCATTCATCCCTTCAGATAAAGATGCCATTGCCAACAAAATAGAGAGACTAATTCATCTCATGTAAATATTTTCCTTGGGACACAATACTTTGTAATGTAGCAAAAGTGCTCTGTGTGTGCTTCCATATTTCACATCATACATATTTTTTAAGTGAACTTTGAGGATGATACAATAGCAAAGATAATTGTTAATGTTTTACCCAGGACTTTATCAAGAAACTGGCTTGAATTTTTGTTTCTGTAGGTGAGTGCTGGTGAACAATAACTGTTATTGCAGTTGGTACTATTATATTATCACCATTCTTACTAAGTTTTATCTCAGCAAATGTCAAAATAGTGAAAAGACAAATGGTGTCTAAGTGATGTTTTGAAAAAAGTTTTGAACTCATGGTGTGTGTGATAAGTTCTGGGTGACTTCACAGGTTTTATAGATCACACTTTGAGAAATGCTTTTCTCAGTGAACCAGGGAGCATCTCCCAAGTGTTTTCCTCTTCATTTCCCAGAATCCCTCTCCCTGGCTGGCTCCCTGCCTCCCAAAGCTGCTTCCCTGAAGATACAATGAAGAGCAGAGAGAGGGCCCTGGAGATGTGGCGCTTGCAATGTCATGAGAGATGGACACTTAGTAAAGGTGACAAAGACACTTGTCAATCCTACCTGAGCTGGGAGGAAAAAGTTTGTACCTTATAAAAGTAGAGAAGCAGGAGTCTTAACAGATCCCTACTACTATAATCAATAATATGAAAAGATGTAAAAAATATAAACAAAATTAGTATAAGGAAAAGGATTTTATAAAATTGTACTCAGAATAAGAGAGAGCTCTTGGAAATTATAAATTTGATCATAATAATTCAGCAGATAATCTGGAATATAAAAGTCTTACTCCCACTAAATAATGGAAATGGCAGAGAAATGACAAGGAGAGAGAAGACCTACAACCATATGAGTCTATCAATCAGAAGATTCCAAAAAGTCAATAATACAAGTTTCTAAAAGAGTGAAGAGTGGAAATGACAAAAAAAAAATTTTTCAAGAAAATTCCTGAGCATTTACAGATAAAATGTGCACATTGAGTGTCCTACCCGGGTTCCTCCTACAGAGGATGCGCAGCCCCACACCAGGACCCCCCACCAGGAACGTTCAGAAAGAGGCTGGAGAAGGACAGACCTTCAAGAGACAACACAGGCCTGGAGGCCAGAAGACCCCGGGGCCAGGCCTGCCCAGGCCTGAGGGGAATCCAGCCCAGACTCCAGGTCAAGTCCAGGTGTGGGGAGGCGCTGGGGGCACAGAAATGCACTTCAGCTGTTTGTGTCTCAGGTGTGACTTTCCACGTCCCTCCTCTAGTAGGCAAATGACACTAGCGGACAAAGGGGTGATATAAGGATGGACACAGAAAACAGGACACGGGAAAATCAACAACAGGGGAGCAGGGACAGAGAGAGGCCCAGGGTGAGGTGAGGGGGTCTTGGCCTTCAGCCCTACCCAGGTGAGCAGGCCCCAGGCCCTGGGAGGCAGGACTGAGGCTGTGGGACAGGGGTCTGCACAGGGTGAAGCGGGCAGAATAGCTGGTTTGTGTGATATGTCGTGGAGATTCTGACCCTAGGGTGGTCTTGGGGGTGCCTAGGAATGAGCACAGCAGGAACTAAGCTAGGGAGGGGACAGCTGAATTGTGCTCGTCCATCCAGCAGATGATTCAGAAAACTGGGAGCCCTCGGAGGCTTTGAAGGACAGGCTGGAGGCCTTGGCTGCCCCCAGAGTGTGGCCACATTCACCGCTCAGTCTGGGGTATTTTATGAACGTTTTCAAGCACACAGAAGAGTTGAAATAATTGTGAGAGCGCACACCACCTGGTGCCAGCACCGGCATTCACCACATTTGCTTTAACACACACCTCCCCGCCAACCTGTCTGTCTCTTTATAATGTGTGACACGAGACGAAATAAGATCACTCAGAGTCCACGTGCAGAGCACTGAGAAGACTGGAGGGACCACACCAGAGGAACAGCCTTGCTCCACGGGCAGTCTCGTTTTTATTTAGAATCAAACAGAAAATGGAAAAGATCAAAGAAGCAAGCATGCAAATGGGGTGCACAAGTGTGGGGGATGCCGAGCCATCCGGCCCCAGCCACGGCTGGGAAACCAGGTAGAGAGTCAAGGGACCCTCAGTGTCTCTGCGACTCTGAGCACAGCATCTATTGCTGTTTCTGCACATGCTGTTTTCAGCATGTAGAGATCCTCATGCCAGGACTTTTGCCCTGAGAGGTTCCTTGTCTCAAACGTTTTCTGTTCATACTCTGGGTGAAAGGCAAGGAATAGTCAAGGCAAAGGAAAGAATAGTTGAGGCACAGAATAATCCAGGTCCCACATCTCTCTATCCATCTTATTTTTCTGATGAATTTCAATGTCCGTTGCAGATGTGAGCACATTTCATTTCTCAAATCTTCAGCATTCAACTAAATAACTAGAATTCAAATTAGCTTAGCATTCATTTTTGTGATAAAATTCATATTTAAAGACTTACTTTTATTTATTTATGCATATGATACTGGGGTGCAGGCCAGAGGTGCAGAGGGATGAGAGGATTCACTAGAGACAGGGGGGAGCACAACAGGTGGATCTACTGAAATGCACTGCTGAGAGGAGCAGCGGGTGAGCCAGGAGAGGTCTGCTGCGCCATGTGGGTCAGCTCCCTGGCCTGGGATTCACCTGCTGCAGCAGTGACTGGCCAGAGCTTGATAGAGCTGAGACTTTAACCCCTGCGCCACCAGGGAGGCCCGAATTCATGTTTAGAGCAATATGTAAATCTTAAGTGTACTATTTCATGTTTTGCCCCTAATCAAGAACATTATGCATTTTTTACTTTATTGTACACAAATGAACATTTCCGTATCTTAGTGATGTGCCACTTCCCAAGAATAACTGACCGCACCTCCTTCCTGTTGAATTCCTCTCACAGCCTGACTTTGAGCCCCCTCCCTGCCCCCTCCGCCCATCCATCCTCAGCACAGCCCTGTGACCACAGTCCTCCTGGAACAGAGTCCGTGCCCGGTTCATCGTCAGGTTATTTTTAATTATGTTTATTGAGGTAACTGATTTACACACTGAGTATGATTTAGGGGTCTAGGTTAAGACGTCTACAAGTGTGTGTGATCACACCACACTCACCCCAAAGCATCAATATATGATATATTTACTCTTTGACTTTTTCATATAACTCTCCCTTTCCCTTCCTATTACAAAACTGTTGCTCATACAGGAAGAATAGTATATTGTACACATGTCTGTATATAGACATACAAAATTTTTTTTGTAAGTTTTATCAAACATTTTGTATGCACGGGCAATTTCTGAAGTATATTTTGTTAGAGCAGGAGATGATCATTTTTTCTAGCAAAACAAACCTCCAGGGATAGAATGAAAGGCCAGAAAACAATGATTTCTTTTTATAATTTACCTTTATCAAGTCATCTGGAGCACATCAATTCCTTTCTGTGACTATTACTTTAAAACTACATAACAAATTATTGACAGAAAACATACAAGTCAGAAACCTTATAACCTTAATTTTCACAAAATCAACAACTTTCCTTAGTTTTTTGAGGACATGAAAATAAAGAACATTTGAAGTGACAGCCCTAAACCACTCAGGTGTCTGGAGAGAGGTGGACAGTCGCTGTCAGCTGCTACTTCTCAGGTTTCATCTGAAAGGACTCTCATAGAGTTGAGGTTTGTCTCACCTTATTTGGGGGCTATTTGCTTCCTTGGGCCTAAGCAGAGGACAATATTAAAATACATGATTGATCCTCACTGAGACTGTAAATGGGTGCCTAGCTCCTTAGGCCCTGAGTGGAAACAACACACCCCATGAACACCTCAGGGTGCCCAGTGTCCCCTGAGCTGAGCAGTTTCACAGTCATTGCTCCTCTGAGGCCAAGTCTGTGG
Organism: Scalopus aquaticus; assembly: GCA_004024925.1. Taxonomy (NCBI): domain Eukaryota; kingdom Metazoa; phylum Chordata; class Mammalia; order Eulipotyphla; family Talpidae; genus Scalopus; species Scalopus aquaticus. The sequence continues at coordinate 5,547 of PVIJ01015921.1, forward strand.
TTTGAGCTCCCTGCAGCTTCCCGAACAGAAACCAGGTTTACTTTGTCTCCAGTCTCTCTCTCAGTGACGGGTCATCCCCAAGCTTCCGGCCTCATTCCAGTCAACACTTTGCTGTTTCTCATTGTTAAAAAGAGTTGACAGTGTTTTCTACTCCCTCCTGGTCTGAAAACGCTTCCTCCTGATCAGAAAGGTCGTTCTCACAATCCTGTTTTTAACATACAACTTCCCTTTTTGAAGTCAGACATGACATACATTCTGTGGGTGACCTTGCTTGTTTTCACTTAAAATTTGTTGACGATCTTCTGATGGCAGCACTTATTTTCCCCTGTGAAATCTATTCTACACCCTTTGGTTATCAACAGCTCTGGGAAGAACCGATGTCTTAGAAAAGATATTTTGTTTATTTCCGAAATATTAGAAATATGTATTTTATGGTGATTTAGATCTTATTAGTCAGGAAGTCAAGATTTATTAAATTTTTAAAAAGGTTCTACCAACTACCACCTATATCACTCATTCAAGGACCCAAAAATACTCTCTATAGAGAAACTCTTCCTATCTCTATTCCAGTGCACTTTCCAGCAATGTAAGAATATTGGAGATTACTTTGTCTTCAGTGACGACAGTATAACTGGTTATCAAACCAAATACGCAGGTAAATATTTCTTTAAGAAATCTCTGCCATCAGATCAGAAAGATGGCAGCAGAGCGAAGACGCGGGGATCACGCCTCCATAAATATTGCCGAACAAAGTTAACAACCCCTGAAAGACAAGAGGACAGTTGCAGTACACATCAGGGGCAGCCATCCGATGGAAAGAGGCAGGAAAAAACTGTGACTGAGCTGTGTAAACGGTGACACCAGAGCAGTACAGCCCAGGAGAGAAAGGGGCTGCTGCTGTACAGAATCCACCACAGTTATTGACTTAGAGCATATCCACATGGGAGATTTTGGAGACCCACCACTGAGTAGGGGAAGAAGGTGCAAAGAGTAGGTATCCATGAAAAAAAGATGCACTATTGGACAGCTATAGGAGCAGAGAAGCAGAGTGGTGATTATTGGCTTGAGCCTAAAGCTCCTAATTTAGAACAGCTGGAACCCAAATCAGTGAGGAGAGTCAGATTGGGTCACCTGTCTACTACACTTTGAGTTAATGAAAATTTTAATTATATTATGACAGAGGACATGGTTGTATGAAAGGAAAGCCAATTCACTAAAGATGAGACATAAAACTCAAAAACAAAGAAAATATTATCACATCATATTTAGAGACACAGAAGTAGCAGTTAGAGAATCAGTTAAATGAAGTTAAGCAGGGTGCCTCTGAGACTCAGGAAGTGGGTCGTGGAAGATGGGGGCCGTGTCTTCATAACAAGCCTTGTAGAGGTAGGAAACATTAAATCTCTCTCTCTCTCTCTCTCTCTCTCTCTCTCTCTCTCTCTCTCTCTCTTTCATGTACATATTCACATCTGTATATATATTTGAAAAAATAAAAAGACAGCCCAGCAGGTGAGAGCAAGGGCTCTCAGGAGTTGTCATTCTCTAAGGAACTTCATAGAAATGGGGCATTTGTTCAAAAGAGACATGAGATCAGGTTGTAGATTTTTGTGGGAAGAGATTGTTTGGTTGACTTAGGATTATTTTTTATTGGGAGATATCCAGCATATTTTTAGAGGGAGAAGAATGAACCAGAAGGGAGTGGGGAATTGATGATCCAGAGGACAGAGGGGCCTGATCCTATACCCAAGCTGAGGGGAGGCCTTAGACTGGAGGGGACCTTCTCCCACCACTGGGGTGAGGGCAGAGGATCAGGTGCAGGTATGGGGGTGATGGTGCAGCTCTCACCTGAGTGCTTCTTATTTTATGAATGAAAAAAAGAAATCAGCTCATCAGCTTAGAGTGGAGAGTGGGGAGAGCTGAGGGGCTGAGGAGGAGGAGGGAGTGAGAAACAGCCCTCTTGGGAGGGGTGGGAGTGAGCTGAGCTGGGCAATGGCATCTGGAGGTCGCAGGGCTGAGCCCACTGGGCTCTGTGCTCATCAACTGAGAGAGAGAGAGAGAGAGAGAGAGAGAGAGAGAGAGAGAGAGAGAGAGAGAGAGAATGAAACAAAATCTCTCCATGTGTGAAAACTAGTTACTTTTACTTTCCCATTAGTAACATTTTATAGTTTTTATAATGAATGCCCATTATAGCACATCAATTCTACATTCTACATACACTTCTAATGAGAACAAGGCAGGTCTTCCTAAATTTTTCAGGGAAGACAGGTGTTGGTCGTGGGCCCAGCGCAGAGCTGACGGGCTGGGCTCCGTGTCTGCTCTGGGCGGGGCCCTCCCAGCCTCCTCCACTCCTCAGGACGCTGCTCTCTGGGGGACCCACACAGGGTCTCCCCCTTCTCTTCTGGGTATCGGAATTTGTTACATTGTAAGTTCTGATGCTTTTAAGAAGATGGCATTTTTAGCTATTTTCAGTAGGAAGGTGTATCTATCCCTCCAAACCACCTTTGGCAGGTGGAAATTCTAAGGCAAAACATTTCAGTGACAAGATGGCGGATCCCAGAGTAGAGGGTCAGAGCCTGAGAACACGTAGCCGATTGGGATCTGCCAAGTGTTTCATAGTGTCAGGTATTTTCAGGCAATTTATTTTTTCATAATAAATTACTTTAATAATAATTAATATTCATGCACAGACAAGAGAATTCAAAAGCAATTCAAGAAGGTACAAAAATAATAAGTCTCATCTTCCAGTCAGCCAAGTCCTCTCTACTCTGACACCACTGCAGCTTATGCATTAATGTAGTGTTAGGTCAGTAAAAGAACTCAGGCCACAGACTGGGAGGAAATATTTGAAAATTACACAACTGACAAAGACATGTTTCAGAGCGTGCATGGAAGTCTCAAAATTCAACAGTGAGGAAACAGATAACTTTAAAAATGAGCAAAACTCTAAACCATCACCAAGGCAGCTATAGTGATGGCAAATATATGAAAAGATACTTGACATCATGACTTTACAGAAACACCAATGACAACAGCAAGCAGATATTATTACACACCTGTTGGATGTTCTAAATCCCCAAAATAGTACTGCAGTCCCCTTTATCCACATGGAATGGAATCCTAGACCCTACCCCCCCATGCCTAAAGCACCGATAGCACCAAACCCTGTCTCCACTATGATTTTCTTCATGCACGTAAGCTAAAACTTAATTCATAAATTAGGCAGAATAAGAGATTAATAATAATAACAACTAGTAAATTAGGACAATGATAACAAATTATTGTAATAAAATTTGTGTGAATATGATTTCTCACTATATACCTTAGAAAAGTTTTAGAACCCATCTAATTGAGGGAAACTGATACCTTGGAAAGTGAAACCTCAGATAAGGGGGAACACTGTGCACCAGGTGCTGAGCAGGATGGGGAGCAACAGGGACCCTCATTCACTGTTGGCAGGAATAGAAAATAGCGCAGTCCCTGTGGACCATATTTAGCAATTTCTCATAAAGCTAATACACTTATCCTAAAATCTGCTGATCACTTTCTTAGGTTATTACCCAGCTCATTATAAAACTTATACTTACACAAACCTGCACACAGCTGTTTAGAGAACACCCCCTAACCATGGGTTGCGCACAGTCACCCCTTCCAAAGGCACAGTGCTGAGAGTAGACATAGGAAAGAAGGAACTTCCCAGGGAGGAAGTGGAGACCTGACATCAGCCAGGTGGGAAGGTGACACCATCAGTGAGGATCAGGGGCAGGTGACTCCCCAGGGTGCTGTGCTGGGCATGGCCCTTCGTGTGTGTGGTCTCTTCCCCAACCATCACCCCAGTCAACCAACCTCAAATTGAGGGCCCTTCTGCAATACACCTGAGCAGCGCTCCCCTAAATGTCAATACCATCGAAACCCAGGAGAGTCTGAGAGACTGACTCAGCCTCAGAGACACGATTGGGACTAAATGTGGTATCAGCCTGGGAGCCTGGAACAAAAAAAAGAAAAACCATGACATGCAAATAAGACATGGAGGTTAGTGATAACGTGTCACCACTGCTTCACCAGCGCGCAAATGAAATAGTGACCTGAGATGTTAACACAGAAGACATGAGTGTGGGGAACAGGAACTTTGTACTGAAATTACAACACTTCCATAAATTATAAACTAGTTTAAAATAATGTCTTAAAATAATGTCTACTTAAAAAAAAAAAAAAACCCAGTAATGTAGACTGGTCCATTCTCTGTGGGAAAAAATTACAATGTCATAGTTTCTCAAAACATTAAACATGACAAAGCATATAATCCAGCAATTCCACCCTTGGGTTTTTATTCCAAAAAAATGCAAAAACACTTATTTGAGGGATATTTGCTCTCCGGTGTTAATTGCCGCACTATTTACAACGGCCAAGTTATGGCAACAACCTGAGTGTGCCCAGCTAGAGGAGTGGACCAGGAAGGTGTAGATATACACAATGGAACATGACTTAGTGATCGAAAAAGACAAGCTCTTGTCATTTGCAGCAGTGTGGACAGACTGGAGGGGGTTATGCTAAGTGAGATCAGTCAGAAGGAAAAGACAAGGACTAGATGGTTCACTTATATGTGGACTATAGAGAAACAAAACAAAGGGTCAGATAAAGCCAAACAAATTAAAAAAAAAAACACCTAGATATAGGACTGTAGTCAGAGGCTACTAGTGGGCGGGGAGCAGGTATCTGGACAAAGCAGAAAGGGAGCACGGTGGCCTATGGTGAAGGACTGTGGGACTCTGGTGGTGGGTGTGGTGACGACACCGCAGGCAGGTGATCCAGAGCCCCCTCTCCTCTCCTCTCGCCCACCCCAGCCGGTGCCAGGGCTGCTCACAGGGCATCTTCACCCCTCCTCCCCACTGATGCTCAGCCCCAGCTCCCCATATCAGCCTGACACACACAGCACATCCTCTGCCCTGGCAGCACAGATTAGGAAAGCGCCGCAGCGCCCCCGTGTGGCCAGGAGCTGAGGACAGAGGCCTAGAACTCAGGTTTCTCCAGGTTCTCCCTGGGCTCCCAGGAGGAATAAGTGTGCATAAGGGGATCCCCTATCCAGTCTCACGTTCTATGTCCTAATTGTTTCCAAAATTACACACAGAAACAGCTGTGTCCTCTCCATCAAGGGCCATACTCTTCGGTTCAGGCAGGAGCACATCCCAGGACATAAGAGCTGGTTCCCAGGATCAGGGTGAGCCCCATAAGTGAAGCAGGTGCCCTCAGTCTCTGGAGTGAGATCTTGATCCCAGAGTCCCTGTCACTTGTTCCTTTTGTTGATTCCAGGGATGAAGACTTCTCCTTCAGGGAATCAAATCTAAATGATACAGGGCAGCCAGGGGCACTAAAACCAGCCAAGGGCACTGCCCAAATTGTTTACTGGTCGCTGTCTGAGTTCTTCACCTGCACACACAACTGCAAGACTACTCAGGCTCAAGAAACAACAATAATGGATTTATTTAACAATCCAGGGAAAAACAAAGAGTCGCCGAGGCCAAAAATGGCCATTTACCCCACCAAAGCAGTGTCCAGTGTTTTCAAGTCCTAAGCACAGACGCCCCCAAGATGTCATCTTCCTACCACTGCACGCCTGGAACACGCGTCAGCATACTACAGGCTGGGATCCAAGTCACCAAGCAGAAGAGACAACAGGGGATGCACGCGGAGCTGCCCAGACACCTCAGCACAGCACCAGACAAGCAATACTCAAAACAGCAGCTGCAGCAGCTGAACGACCCGACAAACAGCCGCACCACAGCTCAGAGAGGCAGCTGCTGTGGATCTTCACCTTCTCTCCTCAGCTGTAACAGCAGCAAAAACCAGGAACAGTTTCAGTCACTCGGCCACTTGCAAAGCCCCTGAACTTTTCCTCTCTGAGGTTGGCTCCTGGAAGACTCTCCATGTGCTTCACGGGCCCCCAAGAGCCTTCTGGAAGATCCACATGGTTCGGGGCAGGAATCACTGACCCTGGAATAGCTGAAGATCCAAAAATGCTGAATCCTGCCCGCTGCTTCTGCAGGCCCTTATATTTCTTTCAGAATCTCCACCCCACCCATACTTGGTTCCCATATCCCCTGGGGCTCTCCATCCTCACTAGCACCCACCTCCAGGGGGCGCCATCTGTAACAGTCTTTGGCTTCAGCCACTGGTTACATAAACCCTCCACCCCTAGGATTGGCCAGAAGAGGTGCAGGAGGAGAGACCCCCCGAGGTAATGGGATAGGAAGAGGGGAGGCTCCTGGAGGAGTGAGGAGAGGGAGGAAATAGGGCCTTTAGGGGTGGGAGCCAAAAGGAGTGAAGGGGGAGGAACCAGAGGGGCAGGGGAAGGGAAGGGTCAGCTTAGGGGACATGTGGGTGGGAGGGGTGGTCTGTGTGGGGAGAGGCCCCGGGGCTTCTGGCTGGGGGCTGGGGGAGTCTCTACTGTAACTTGAGTGATAACTGCACAAGGTTTCGCTCTGTACTTAAGTTTAAGGGTTTCTCCATACTTAGAGCTGTGGTTTAATTCAAACACACATGGTAAAAGGGAAAAGAAGAAGGGTTAATTTAGGGGATTCCCCTCATCCGGAGCAGACCCCCTTATGCTGGGGTGACAGGGAGAGTCAAATTGCCGAGAGAGGGGGAGCACAAGGCTTGTGCCAGCTGCAGGGGGCAGCCCTGGGCCCTGACCCCAGATTCCAGAGCCCCTCCCTGTGCTGGGTCCTCACAGCCCAGTCTGAGCCCATCTCAGCTCCCGGCCCTCAGCCCCTGACACCATCCCGGGAGCTTGACCATAGGGGTAAAGGGTCACAAGGCCCCATACACTGTGGCTGTCATGCATTTACTTGGGCAGAATCAGTGGATTCTGAACATAAGTCTGGGACCAGAAAGACTTCAGGGCCCGCACCCCGCCACCTGGCCAGGGCGCCCTCCAGTGCAGAGTCTGCAGAGGCAGCTGCTGCTCTGACCCCGAGCACTTTTGGCTGCATGCCCGGGGCTGGGGGGCTACGGTGGGCTTTCTGCTTGGCTCCTCATCTGGGGTGAGCTAGTGAGTTGCTCCTTCCCCTACAAGCACAAAGACACCCCCCGACCCTATCACACGCCAGAGAACTGCCTCTCTTCCTGCCCCAGTCAGACTCAGCTTTCAGGGGTTCTGCTCCAGACACTTATTCCTCCATTAACACACTTATTCCACACCTACTGTGTGCCAGGCTCTGTCTAGGAATTTGGGATATTTCAACAAAGGAAGTTAAATCCCTCCCCTCCAGAGTTTACATACTGATTGAATACCTGACAATAAACAAGGATGCAACTGCCAGTGGTCAGGGTCAAACAGTGAAGAGTGATTTAGAGAACCAGACAAGGTTGGGGAGATGAGGGAGCCGGTTATAAATCTAAGTACTCTCCTCAGGGGAGACTTTTCTACAGGTGACATTAGAGCTCAGACCTTAAGGAGGTGAGGAGTCCTGTGTCACCGGGAGGAGGAGTGTTCTGGAATCATCCTCAGCACAGCCCTGGCTCTGTGGGGAAGCCCTGAGGCTGCGGGGCAAACTTCAGGAGGCCCCTCCTGCAGGGGAGCTGTGGGGTCAGGGGTGTGAGTCTCCTGATCTGCTCTCAGTTGTGCTGGGACGTCACAAAATCAGGACACCGGAGATGAAGGGGCAGTAGGTGGAGGGGAGAGGAGGCTGAGGGGTCCACCCCAGCTATCTGTGCCCACTCTCTCCTGCACCCAGTGTGAGGGGCCAGGGATCTGATGTGGTCAGCAAATAGAGAGCCCTTGGATCTAGAGGAATGTCACCACGTTGTAAAGGTCACAACCAGGTCTCTCCCTGGCGTGGAAAAAGCCAAACGCTAAATCATGTGAAATGTCGTTGCACAGAAGAGTTTATTCGAGAAGGCTCTCAGGGAGTCAGCAGGGTCAGCACCCCAAACAACTCACTCCCTGGATGGTGGGGTGGGGGGTGCTGGGATTTACAAGGGGTGAAGGAATATGAGGGAGGAGGAGGGCTTCACATCTCTGGGTCCAAGGAGGTACCTGCGTGTAGGTGACAGGAGTCAAGGGGAGTTTAGGGAAAGACAAAAACAACGATGTTCTGCCATCACTCACCTATTAGAAGGCAAATATCGAAAAACCTCACGGCAACAAGTCCTGACCAGGAGCAACAGGAGCCTCCTTCACTGCTGGCAAGACCCACAGCGGCACAGCCGCTAGGGAAGATGTTTGACAGTTTCTTTTAAAGCCAAACACAGACCGGCCCTACAGTCCAGTGGTCACTGTCCCTGCTATTTACCCAACTAATCTGAAATGTATAGTTGCACGAAACCCACACATACATGTAAATGTTTACAGCAGAACACCCATTACGTGTGAGCTGCCCATGGTGAATTCCTTTCAAAGACATGGAAAAAAAAAAGAAATGGGAAAAAAGTGGATATATATGATATGTTGAATGGAGAACACCTTATCTCTGTCGCCTTCTTTCTCAAATCATTGCACCAGGGAAAAAACTCAAATTCAGGGACATTATTCCTGAGCAGACCTCCGCAATGTCAGTGTTACCAAAAAAATGGAAAGTCTGAGAAACTGTCTGAGTTAGAGGCGCCGAAAGGAGACATGGCTGAAACTTAATGAGATCCGGATGGGATCCTATCACATAAAAAGTAAAAGTAATGAACTCCAAATAAAGCGTGGAGCTGAGTAAAAGTGAGTCAACACTGCTCCATCAGCTGCACAGATGCACTGTGGTCATGTGAGATGTTAACACTGTGGGAAACTGCGTGAGATACACAGGAACTCTATAATGCCTTTGCAAATTTCTGCAAACAGTATTTTTTAATGTAACTTTAAAAAATAGCCCTCAATAAAGTAACAGGTTGTAGAAGGAAAAAAATGTCCTTTACAGTTTTCTGAGGTATCGCTATAAGAGACTGGAGAGAGGGGTCCTGGGAAAGATGGAAAAGAAAAGATGGAAACGTCACACACAGAGCAGGGCTCTAGAGTCTCCTGTCCTCTGGGCCTGGTTCTCTGACTCCTCACAGAGCATCTCAGCCCCAGGCTGCCCGCCCTCCAGGACAACCAACCAGACCCCGCCCAGTCCTGGCGGCTCCACCAGAATCCAGAGCAGCGCAGCGCCCCCGTGTGGCCACAGGGCTGAGCACAGAAGACCAGAGTTGCCCTTTCTCCTGCTCAGCCAGGCCCTCCCCAACCCCCAGCAGCAGTACAGGAATCTGTGAAAAGGGGCACCAGGTCTAGTGACAAGTGATGGGTCCTCAAATTACCTCCCTAGTGAGTCCTACGGACTCAGGAAAGAACCAAGTTACCAAGTCGTAACAGCTGATTTCCAGATTCTGTGCAGATTGCCCCAAATAAAGAGGGTCCTTCAGTCTCTTGGGATGGAAACTTGAACTCCAGTGTCCCTGTTATTTCTTTCTGATTATGTTTCCAGGGATTAAATGCCTCCTTCTTGGAATCAACCCTAAATTCTCCTTCCCGAAGATGAGGAGAGGGGCCTTATAATAGAATCCCTGCTCTGTTCTAGGCCTCCTGAATCTTTGTGAGCATCCAGGTGACCCTTGTGCTCACTGAAATGGGGGTCCCTGGTCTCTGTACCTTCTCCACGTGGTGTTGGACTGTGCAATTTGCTCTGCTGAACACCGGGGGCTCCGGGGTCCAGTCCTGCTCCTTTCTCTTTCCCAAAGAAAGAAAACGGAAAGAATGGCTCCCTGGGTTACCTCACTCATGTTCAAGAGATTAGGTATCCTTTACACCACATTATCTCCCAAATCTGTTTCTCAGCTCAGACATTCCACCTATGCTCTAGGCTTGTCTGTCCAACTGCCAACATCACTAAATTTCTAGTAGATCTCCATTTCCAGTCTCCTAAGTTGAGTATTTAGGATGCCATTCCTCAAATGCACTACTTCCAGAACCTTCCTCATGTCATTGCAGGCCCTCCACATCTCTACTTCACAGTCTGGAATATTGACTGTTAATCTAGACCCTCTTTCTCACAATCCAGATGTTCCATTAGGAAACACTGTCAAATCCATCTCTAAACATATCTCATCCCTTGCTATTATTTTCCTGCTCATAGCCCAACAAGGCCACCAACCTCTCTGTCCTGGAACCTGCGCTGATTTCCTACATTTATCTTCCCACCTCGCACTCTTCAACTCTTGATTCTTCACAACAGACAGACTGAGGCTTCTAAAGAGAAATCTCACATGTCAATATCTGTCCAGAAAGATCCTGTAACCTCACAGAGGTTACTCTCTCTTACACAGAGAAAAGTCAAAACCCTTCCAACATGCTTGAGGTCTGCATGGTGTCATTTCTATTACCCTCTGCTCCAGCCAGGCAGCCTCCTTGCTCATCTCAGTCACACAGACACAATCCTGCCTCAGACATCTGCTCTGCAGGTTGCCCTGCCTGGACACAACTTTCCTGGACATCCTTGTGGGCAAGCTCTCCCTCAAATTTTTTCTCAACAGTCACCTAAGTGAGGCCCACACTGATCACACTAGGAGGAGAGCCACCCTCCCTGTCCTCTAACACTGACCCTAGGTCACCTTCCCATAACCTATACCCACTTCTAACCAGACACGTCCCTTATTTACTGTAACAGTCTCCAGTCTCCCCTCCCCACCAGGACAAACATCCACAGGCAAGCAAGCTGGGGATGTTTTTAAGATATCCTAGATGAAAAACAGCCTGCCACACATCTGGTGCAACCATTATCAGTTAAATGAATGATCAGTGTAGAGCACCTCCCTGTTCTAGAAACAGTGTCTTTAGTGATGTGGCCTCAGACCACTTGCTAAGCACAACTTCTACTCACAGTGACATTAATGTTGCCACTGCTTCTCTCACAAGTGCTACTCTTCCCTCTTTCCTCCATCTCTCCCTTCTACACACACCACAGACCACAAGGCTATTTCTTCAGAAAGGATAATTCTGGTTTATGGCTCTAATTTTTCAACCAACTGTGTCACTTTGGGTCTAATTTTTCAACCAACTATGAGTGTCACTTTGACTCTTATTTATCAACCCATGAATTTGGAACCAAGTCAGCACTTGGATAAGTACACCAAAGGGCAGGTTGGGGGGCAGCTGAGAAAATAGATATCCAACAGGAAGTTATCTACGAGGAGAAATTATGTGACCCTTCTCTCTACTAATATCAGAACTTGATTTGTATAAAAAGCTATGAAAACATGGAAAAAATAATGCAGGAAATAGTCCTAACAGGAAGCCAAAAACTAGATTTTGGTTAGGAAACTTCTTTATTAATCCATCAACTCCCATTCACAAGATTAGAAAAATAATTTTATATCTGGATTGTTATTTACAACAGGGAAGTGGACATTATTCCTTAGGGAAGCACCAAATACAGGCAGGGATGGAGCAGCCCCGCCCCTGCTGGAGCAGGAAAGTCTCCAGAGAGAGGACACAGGTCAGTGGGGGAGGGGCTGGGGGGCGGGGCTGGGCAATATCCCCCCTCCTCACATTTTGACAGTGAGATCACATGCTATGCCCTCTGCAGCAAGAAAAACCAAGAGATCTTAATGTCATGACATGTGTATGAGAAAAAAACAGTGTCACTTAATCCTCAGCACATCGTAAAAGAAAATATGAACAAACTCAGGGAATTACATAAGTGTCAACATTCTCAAAAGTCTACCACATCCCTAGAATGCCCCACTCACAGCCCCCCCATCACCTGGTCCCGTCCTCTCTGCCCCAGCCCCTCCCACCGCAGGTCCCAGGGTCTCACCTTTAGGGGCTGAGGGTCACATCAGCGACCTGGGCACTCTCGCTGCCTGGGGGAGAACAAAACAAAACCTGGTCAGACCCCAGAGATGAGACCACAGGAGGGACTGATGGGGGTGACTCCCCCATGGGCTCCACCTGCACTGTCCCCAGGGGCTCAGGGACCAAACCCCTGACCCACACTTACCTGCAGCCTGAGTGTAGCTTCCTCCTTGTCCACCTGTGGGAAGAAACATTATGTGAGACAGGGGAGGAGTCAGCCTATGAAGTTCCCTGTGGTCCTGGACCACAGGAAAGTTCCAGAACTTCCAGGGCAGGACCAGGAAATATAAAGAAAAGAGATGAGAGGGAACTGGAGCAGCCACCTCCTGGAGTCTGTCCTCAGCAGGGACCTTCCCCTCTGACATTTGCTGGGAATCAGGGCCCCATCACCAGAATTATCAAGGTGAACAATCTGTGATTCATTTTCACAACTATTTTCAAAAAGAGTGCTAGCAATCAGCTCCAATATGGGCAAGTGTGTGGATGGTACTTCCCATTAACCAGGTAGGGCAAGTTCTCTCTGGGACTTGAAAGCCCCCAGTGGGGAAGACACCGACCCCCCCCCCCCACTGCCGCTTCCCTACCTGGGCGCTTCTTCCCCCACATCACAGCTGCAGCCACCACAGCTCCAGTGAGCACAGCTCCAAGGAGAACCAGGCCAGCAATGATGCCCACGGTGGGGATGGAGGACTGAGGAGGGGGCACTGGAAGGGAAGGGGAGGTGAGACCCTGAGCCCCAGGCCTCACCCTGACCGTCTGAAGGTCTCCAGAAGGGCTCCTGATTCCCCTGAGAAGCTCTGTGGCCACATCCCCCTCCTTACCCCAACTCAGGACTCGGGCTCCTGCAGCCCCTCATGCTGCACATGGCACGTGTATCTCTGCTCTTCTCCAGAAGGCACCACCACAGCCGCCCACTTCTGGAAGGTTCTGTCCCCCCCAGGCCTGGTCCCACCAGCTCCATGTCCTGGGTCAGGTCCTCCCCATCTCGCTGCCAGGTCAGGGTGATCTCCGCAGGGTAGAAGCCCAGGGCCCAGCACCTCAAGGTGACCTCATGCTCAGAGATGTGGTGGTGGGTCACGTGTGTCTTTGGGGGATATGCGGAGAAGGGTCAGATAAAGAGGTCAGATAAAGAGTTTCTTCCACGGACACTGAAGCAGCCTCACGGACTGTCCTCAAAATGGACAGGACAATCAGTTTGGAAGGAGGAGGCAAAGAAACTGAAAACCAGTCTGATTCGGGAAATGTGGGATAATCTCTTACTCCTTAGAAAGTTCTAGAATCAGGGTGCGCACAGAGTAGGAAAGATGCAGGTCTCCAAGGTGGAGAACACAGACTTTTCCTCCCGACCTGGGTGTATAGTAAATGAAGAATCAGATGTCCAAAAATGTTCTCAGACCAAAAGTAAAACCTTGACAGAGAAAACGATGGTTCCTAAGGTGGCTGCTGAGTCAAATGGATCCAGTGAAGTGTTGTAGCAGGGATGGTCTCCCTCCATCTCAGGAGTGTCTGGATTCCCTAACTGCCCTTCAGTTAATGAAGGAGACTGTGGGCCAATCTCTCTCTTGCACAGAACAGCAAATCCAGGCAGACTCCCCTCTTGGGATCAGAAAGTGGGCAGTGTCGCATTTTCCCTGCCGGGTGCCAGTCAGAGGGGAGGTCAGGTGTCCTCTATCTAGGCCCCTCTTACCTGCATGCTGCAGCACCTCCTTCCCAACTCCAGGAATCTGTGCAGCCAATACAAGCACTTGCCCTCCACAAAATTCCTGAGGCGCTCAGCCGTGCCGCCTGCCTCCCACTCGCGCTGGGTGGTCTGAGCTGCTGCGTCCACTGCGGTCCAGGAGTGCAGGTCCTCGTTCAGGGCCAGGTAATCAGCGCCGTCGTAGGCCCATTGACTGTATCCGCGTAGGAGGCGCCCGTTGGGCCCCACTTCGCAGCCAAACATCCTCTGGAAGGTGTGAGACCCTGAGCCCCGCCCCGCATCAGCACTGTGGTCACCCCGACCTCCTGCCCGGAATAAACCTAAACTAAAAATGAAACCGCAAGGAAGAAAGTCCCAAGGGCTTTAGGCGGGTTGAGGGCCCAATGCCTTGGGGTGTCGCTCTGACCAATACCTCGGGGAGACCCCCTGTGGGCTGGAGACCTGGTCCCTGGGCCCTCATTGCTCACCGTCCTCGCTCTGGTTGTAGCAGCTGCGCAGGTTTTTCAGGTGCACTTGGTAATTGCGTGCGCTGCGCTTCTGGTTCAGAGTCTCCTCGTCCAGATCCTCCTGCCCCACCTGCTGCATCCAGGGCGCCCGCGGCTCCGCCCTCTGACCCGGAGAGTCACCGTCGAACCGCCCAAACTGCGTGTTGTCCACGTAGCCCACGGCGAGGTACCAGGGCTCCCCGAGGCCGGGCCGGGAGATTGAGGTTTCGAAAATCCTCATGGAGTGAGATCCTGAGGGTGAGGAGGGGGAGACCTGGGCTGACCCTACTCCCCGTGCGGGTCCTGACACCAGGGAGATGAAGCAGGTAGGGAGGTGGGACGAGGCGGTTGTGAGATTGATGAGGGGCAGCGAGACAAGAAGGGCCAAGACACTGGGGGCCAGAGGAGGCCGGAGGCTGAGAGGGACAGAAAGGGGCCAGGACAGGGCGGGGTCAAGGGAGGTCAATAGGGCCCCCAGCAGCGGATAGCGCCTTTCCCTGGTTTCGGCGTTCTGGTGCAGGGTCTCCTTGCGTCTCCCTCCGCAGCGATGGTTTCCCTCCCTACCGCTCACTCACCGGCCCAAGTCTTGGTCAGGCCCAGGGCCCCCAAGAGCGGCAGAAGGAGGGTGTTTCATAGTGTCAGGGATTCTCATGTAATTTATTTTTTCATAATAAATTACTTTAATAATAATTAATATTCATGCACAGACAAGGGAATTCAAAAGCAACTTAAGAACATACAAAAATAATAAGTCACATCATACTCCAGTCAACCAAATCCTCTCTACTCTGACACCACTGCAGTTTATGCGTTGATGTAGCATTAGGTCTGTAAAAGAGTTCAGGTCACAGACTGGGAAGAAATATTTGAATATTACATAACTGATAAAAGACATGTTTTAGAATATGCATAGAAGCTTTAGAATGAAACAGTAAGGAAACAAAAAACTTTAAAAGTGAGCAAAACTCTGAACAGATACCAAGGCAGCTCTAGTGATGGCAAATTTATGAAAAGACACTCGACATCATTTCTTTAGGGAAATGGGAATGAAAACAACAAGGAGATGCTATTACACACCTGTTAGATGGTCTAAATCCCCAAATCAGTACAGAGGCCCCCCTTTATCCACATAGGGTGTATTCCAAGACTGTCAATGGATACCTGAACCACCAATAGCATCAACCCTGTACATACTAAGACTTTTCCTCATGTAGACATGATAAAGCTTAACTTATAAATTAGGCAGAGTAAGAGATTAATACTAATAAAATTGGACAATTTAACACCATATTTAATAAGAGTTGTGTGTATACAATGTCTCTCTAAATATCTTACCAAAGTTTTGGACCCCGGCTTATTGCGGTCTGAAACCTTGGAAATTGAAACCTCAGATAAGGGGGGACACTGTGCCCTAAGAGCTGACCAGGATGGGGAGCAACAGGGGCACCCACTTAGTGCTGGCAGGACTAGAAAGTAGCGCAGTCACGATGGAAGATATTTGACTTATAAGGATATTGTCTTATAAAGCTAAACACAGACTCACCATAAAACCTCCTGATCACTGTCCTAGGTATTTACCCGATTCATTATAGAACTTATATTTACACAAAACCTGCACACAAATGTGAATAGCAAAACACCCTTTAAGTGTGGGCTGCGCATAGTAACTTCTTGCCACAGATCACAATGTGGAAAAGGACACAGAAAGCAAAGAACCTCACAGGACCTCAGCCCGGTGGGGAAGGTGAGCATCACCAGTGAGGTTCAGGTGCAGGTGACTCTCCAGGTGCTGTGCTGAGAATGGCCCTTCGTGTGTGTGTGTGGGGGGGGTATCTCCCCCAACCCCATGGCCCCAGTCAACCAACCTCAAATTCATCTACAAAACACCTGAGCAGTACTCCCCCAAAATGTCAAGGCCCTCAAACCAAAGACCCCCAAAATCAGTCTGAGAGACTGATTAAGGCAGAGAAGTCTTAGGAGACGTGATTGTAACTTAATGTGGTATCAGCACAGGATCCTGGGATAGAAAAAAAATCCATGACACCCAAACAAAGTCATGCTTTGTAATAATCAGGTATCAATATTGCTTCATTAGTTGCATACATAAAATCATGATATAATATGTTACCAACAAGAGACATGAATGTGGAAATTACAGGAACTCTGTATTGATTTTACAACTTTTCCATCAATCACAAACTATGTTAAAATAATGATGTTATTTTAAAAATAGCTCTTAAGAATGTAGACTGACTGTCCAATCCCTGTGGGAAAAATAATAATGTTGTGGTTTTGAAACAGGGGCAGTGAGGGCAGGAGGATGATGGGATACCAGGACAAGCCGGGATGGCTCCCCACCTGCCTGGGCTCTAAGATAGGAGAGTCACCAAAAAGTCCAAAAGGCCAAAACCAAGGGCTACAGCAATACAACACCCACACAATAGGGGCCTATGAGATATAACCGAACAAAGGACAGTGACTGATAGGACAGGTCACTGTCTGTGGGTTCTCACACAAGTACACAATTGCAAGAGACTTCAGGTTCAGGGAACAACCATGGGTTTTTTTCTTACAAACAAAGAGCTTACTGTAGCCACAATGACTGGCCATCTCACCAAGACAGTGCCCACGAGAAGTGCAAGCAAAGTACCAGTCACTTGACACCAGGAGTCCAGGCAGCACTGGCCAGTAGTGATGGTCACTACTGGACCCCCTGAGGTGAACATTTGGTTAACACCAAATGTTAACAGCTCTTTATGACATGAGGTCCAGAGCCTTTGGTGCTCCTTTCATGTGATATCAAGACAGGACTGGAGACCCAGTCTCTGAGAAAGGTCGCTGGCTTCTCTTCTATCCTCAGAGGTGAGCTCCTGGGTGCTTATTTTCTTCTTCTTTCGCTTCTGGTCCATCTCTTTTCTTCGCAGGCCAGGAACGGAGTCTTGCCCTCCTTTCTTTGGAGGCTGGAACAGTCTGTCCTTTCCAGCAGCCTCTGACCCTGGCTTACATCCTCTTTCAGGGTGCCACATCCACAAGTCTGATGGGACCATTTTTCAATCCTGAGGCTGACTGAACTATTTAGCAACAATAAGCTCATAGCTCGGACCTGCTTGTCAGCTCCATCATCCAGGAAGTAAAAGCGCAGTTGCTGGGCTCTGAGGAACAACTGTCACAACTGACATGAAGGGGCGGTTGCTGGGCTCTGAGGAGCCAGAACCACATCTGACTTGTGGTGAAGCAGCAGGGTGAGAGACACCCCTGCTGCTGCTGGCTCCCACCTCTGAAGCGGCTGGATTCCAGTAACATTTTCTCAGTATTGAAAATGACGTTTTGGTTTTTAATCCCCCAAACTGCAACAGCACTATGTTAAGTGCAACACTCTTTACAGTAGCCACATTGTGGAAACAAGCTAAGTGTCCAACAGCAGATGAGTGGAAAAAGAAGATGTGGTGTATACACACAAAGGGATGTTACTCAGCTATAAATGTAGATGGAATCTTTCCATTTGTGACAACATCAATGGAACTGGAGAAGACTGTGCTGAGTGAGATATTAAATCAGAAGGAGAAAGACAGATGGTAGGTGATTTTGAAATTGGGCAGACAGGCCACAAATGCCCAGGCTCTGCGTCAAGAGCCACCAAAAAACTCCAAAAGTCCAAAAGGCCAAAACCAACAAAGGACAGCGCCTGATGAGAGGGCAGGGCACTGTCTGTGGGTCTCACCCGCGCACAATTGCAGGAGACTTCAGGCTACAGGAACAGCAAACATGGGGTTTATTTTACAAACCAGGGAAACAGAGAGCTCACTGCAGCCTCAAGGGGCAGCCGCCTCACCCAGAACACATCGGGGACGGCAGCTCTTTGTGAGGTGTCGGGTTAGACCAACAAACAGGCCTCTGAGACACCAGGCCCAGGGCCTCTGGGGCTCCTTTCAGGCTACGTCAGAGACAGGACCGGAGGCCCAGAGGGCAGGCGCTGGACGCTTCTTTTCTTCTCTCTTCCTCGGAGGCCAGGAACGGACTTCTCTCTTCTCTCTTCGGAGTCTGGAACCATCGTCTTTCTTCTCCCGGGGGCTGGTCGTGTCGTGTCTTCTCCTGTTCTTCTCTTCAGGGGCCTCTTTCCTCTCTCTGGGGCTGGCATCCTCTCTTTTTTTCTTCTCTTCTCTTCTCCCCCCCCCCCCCCCCTTTTGGTTCAATCTTTTTTTCCTCCCTTAGGTCCCGCCAATCCTGGCTTACATCCTCTCCCAGAGTACCATCCACAAGTCTGATTGGATCATATTCAATCCTGGAGCTGACTGGACCTACCCATCAGCTCCTAGCACCTGATTGGTCTGTTCAAAATAACGGCAGTTACTGGGCAGGAGCAACTGCCATAACTGACTCTGGAGCAGCAGGATAAGAGGCCCCACCGCTCCTGCAGGCACCCACTGCCAAGGCAGCTTGGTTCCGGTATCAATTTCACACATATGTGGAATACGGAGAAACGAAAGGTTAGATGAAACCAAACCATAACAAACTCTAGGTGACATCTGGGCTAAGTCTGAAGAAGGTAAGGAGTGAGTCCTGTGTCACTGAGAGGAAGAGTGTTCTGGAATCACCTTCTGCACAGCCCTGGCTCTGCTGGGGAAACCCTGAGGCTGCAGCAGAAGTGGGTGGGGCAGACTTCAGGCGGAGCCTCCTGACCTGCTCCGGGTTGTGCTGGGACGTCATGAAATGCAGACACTGGGGGACATGAAGGGGCTGTGAGTGGGGGGAGTGGGGCGAGGAGGGCGAGGCTGAGGGGTCCACCCCAGCTGTCTGTGCCCACTCTCTCCTGCACCCACTGGTCAGCAAATCCCAGAGTCCCTGGATCTGGAGCAGAGTCACCATGTTGTAAAGGGCACAACCAGGCCTTTCCCTGCAGTGGACAAAGCCAAACTCTAAACCATGAGAAATATCTTTGCACAGATGAGTTGATTGGAGAAGGCTCTCAAGGAGTCAGCGGGGCCAGCACCCCAAACAACTCACTCCCTAGATGGGCAGGTGCTGGGATTTACAAGGGGTGAAGGGATGTGAGGGAGGGGCGGGGCCTCACATGTCCAGGTCCAGGAGGTGCCCAGGTCTAGGTGACAGGAGTCAAGGGGTGTGACTGCCCGCAGGGGGTTTTCTCAGCACAGGGGATGTTTGTTCCCGATGCCACTGCCAACCCCAGAGGACACAGAATTTCACCAGGGATGTGACACAACCAATTTGCAGGTTCCCGGGAATGCAGGTGAGCCAGGTCAGGGTTCCTCATGAGGAGGCCTCTGGGGGAGAGAGAACAAAGGGGGTTGGAGTTTGATTCTGCCTAGTCCTGGTTTTCAGTGCAGGCAAGGTTTTTGTCACACAGTGGAGGGGAGCCGGCCACCATGTGGCAGAACAGCAAGATGAGGACTTTCTAGCCTGTGCTGGTGCTAAACAGTGATTTCAAGAAAGGTGAAGTATGAGGAAAAGAATGTAAACTATCTCACAGTCTTTCTATTGTTTATCTTTGTGAAAGTATAGTATTTTGCATGTTTGGCGTTTCATAAAATATTATTTTCACCCACTACATATTTTTCCTTTTAGATGTGTCTACCAAAAATGTAAAATTGCATCTGTGGTTAAATTATACTACTATTGGATAGTACAGTTTAGCTTTTGTCTTTAGATCTCAGCTTCATTTCAGTCAGTGTGTAGCACGGGTGTCCATCTTGTCCTGTGTCTACTTAGTTCCCACATCGCACCCCCACTGTGTTGCCCTCACTGCCTTTCCCAGGATCGTATCTGCGTGTTCTCCCCTCACACTCTTTCCTCTGCTCCTCTGGCCTAGACTATCCTGTGCCCACACCACACTTTATTTTCATCACCTGAGCTTTATAGTAAGTCTTGAAATCAGGTGCTGTGCCTGCTCCAAGATTTTTCCTTTTAATAAAGTATTTTAACCTTTCAAAGTCCTTTGTATTTCCATAAAAATTGTGAAAAGTTTGTCAATGTCTTTTAAAAACAACTGCCAAGATGTTGAGTGGCATTCAGATTCAGAATTGAATTTCATTTAATCTAAAGATCAGTTTTGGAAGAATTGTGTCTTAACAACGTGGAGTATCCTGATCCTTGAATATCTCTCCATTTACATGATAATTCTTTGCTTTCTCTCAATGGTACTAAGTAGAGCTCACTGTGCAAATCTTATACACTTCTTCAAATTAATATCTAAATATTTCATTTTGGTGTCATTATAAATGGAATTTATAGCTATCCATTTTTCCTAATTTTCTATCACTGGTGCATAGAAATAGAGTTGACCTTGACCTACCCCACATTTGGTATATTCACCTATTAGTTCTAGAAGAATTTATTGCCTTAGGATTTTTTATGTACATGATCATGTCAGCTGCAACTTAAAAACTTACTTCATCTTTTTATCCATAGTGTTTTTATTTCTCTTTCATAATGTTCTATATTTGATCTCTATACAATGTACAATAGAATGTGAGAATCAACATCCCCTTCTTATTCCTTATTTTAAGTAGAAAGTATTATTTTCACCATAAGGTATAATGTCAGCTGTAGGTTTTTCATAGATGGCCTTTTTCAAATTGAAGAAGTGCAATGTTATTCCAACATTGCTGAGACTTTTTAACATGAATAGGTTTTAAATGTTGAAAATGCCATTTCTTCATGGAGGTGATCCCCTAGTTATTTTTTATTATATGAATATAATACAGTAGATTGATGTATATAACTTCATTCAGACTTGAATCCTGAAATAAAACTTAGTGGTCCTAATATATTGATTTAGATTTTTCTTATATTTCATTAAGGATTCAGGAGCGACAATGGTCTGAAGTTACATTTTGACACCTTTGTCTGTTTTAAGATTTATTTTATTTATGTATGCAAGAGCTGGGGTGTAGGCTAGAGGTGCAGATGGGGTGAAAGGATTCACCAGAGACAGAGTGGGGAGCAGAACAGGCGGATCTACTGAAGTACACTGCTGAGGGGAGCAGCGGGCGAGTCAGGAGAGGTCTGCTGTGCCATGTGGGTCAGCTCCCTGGCCGGGGATCGAACTCATGCTGCAGTGGCTGCTGATAGCTTCATAGTGCTAAGACTTAACCCTTGAGCCAACAGGGAGACCCACATTTATCTGGTTTTGACATAAGTTTATAACAGCCTCATAAAATGATTTGGAGGGTGTTTCTCCCTCCTCTCTTTTCTCTAACAGCTCATGTAGGTCTGCTGTTAACACTTACATGTTTGATGGATTCACAGTAAGGCCATCGAAGCCTGGGGTTTTCCTTGTGGAGTATTTTTTAAATTATCGATTTAATTACTTTAACACATACATAATTATTTAGTGTTCCTATTTTTTTCTTAATTCAGTTTGGTAATTTGGTAATTTGTGTCTTTAGGGCAAATGTCCATTTCATTTCAAATTTATTGCTTAAGTTGTTCATCATAGTCTCTCTTTATCCAATTAATATTCTAGATGTCCCTGTAACTCTGCTTTTTCTATATTCTACAAATTCTGTTTATATGCTCATAGAGTTCAAAACATTCCACTTTTGCTTGTGATTTCATCTTTATTTCCCCCCACCACTATCCCTTACATCCCTTATCCCTTTGCCTCCTTCCTCGCTCTTAGCCTCAGAACCCTCATGGTGTTTGTTAATGGCCCTTAGTTTTTCTACATATATATTTATCAAATCATCTGCTATGCAAATGTCCACTATTTCTCTTTCTCACTCTGGCTTACTGATTAGACATAGTTCTCTCAAACTTCCTCCACTTTGCTAAAAATGTCTTATTTCATCTTTCCTTAAGGCTGAATATCACCCCATAGTGTGGGTAGCCCACATCTTGACCCAGTCCTCTGTCGGTGGCCCCAGTTACTGTAAATAGTGCAGTTATGAGCACTGTCGAACATATTGTCATTTGCATTGATGGTTCCATATCCTATGGGTAGATGCCCAAGAGTGGGATTGCTGGGTAATATACTCTCTTGTTTGCTGACCTGCTAGAGTTTCAGAAACTCTACTTGTAGATCATTTTTCTTAAAGTGTGATCTCTAAACACTGGAGCTCATCTCAGAAAGAAAATTCTCAAGTTCTGTCCACAGGTGCTGCATCTGGTTTTCTGAGGGCTAAGTTCAGGAATCTGTGTTTTTGACAGTTATCCTAGATTTTCTGCACACTGAGGTTTCAGAACTGCTGATTTAGGTGGTGGGGAATCTGGCGGGGGCTGTGGGCTGGAAATGGATGGTGATTAGGGCCTGGAGCACCTGCCACGGCTCCTACTGGCCTCAGTGGGCAGATCTGGTGACACACGGAGAACACAGACCTTTCATCCTCATGACCCACACGTGTGAGGCAGGGAGGCTGACACGCCTGTCCTGACACCAACATGGGACTAACGTGACAGGACCCCTGACTCTAGTAACTAACCCACTTCTGAGCAGATTCTCATGAGCAGCCGTGGGAAGCCGTGTCCCCGTCAGGGTCACAGGGTCAGCTGTGCTAGATGCACGGAGACTAAGGAACGGGAACTTTTTCCTATGAAGATACACTGAAAAGCAAAAATCATAGCCTGTTTCTCTATATTAGTGATGGTCACCTGCCCTTTTTTAATCCAAGGTCACCTCTGTCATTGGGGATTCTTATCCAGGGTCAGTTTGGTTTCTGAGGTGTGAGAACCCAGAACTGTCCCCTGGTGACCCTCACAGCCCCGATCCCCATCTTTGGTAGAGAGAGATTCTTCCTTTCATTTCAATGACTTTCCATCCACCCCAGGCTGCAGCTCCCCATATGACAGTGTCACCAGCAGTGGTGGGTCCAGAGGGGATCCTCTCACCCAGCACACAGGGGTTGTTGTCCAGTGTCCTTGGATGGGCACATGGCCCCGGTGGAGAGACTCAGAGTTACAGGTACCCCGTCCATGGAAACCAGGAGCTTCAGGTGAGCAGAGTCCCAGTCCAGGAGCAACAGCACCGCTAGAGAAAGAGACTGAGGGTCAGAGGGATGATGAACATGGGAGCCCCACGTCCTATCCCTGGGTAGACTCAGAGCAGATCATGTGTTTGAACTGTTGGTCAGTTTCTCCTCTGGAAGCTGAGAAACATCATCATTATTAACAAATACTATTGAAAGAGCTTGAATTCATTATCCTCTTACAATGCACACAGAGCAACTTTAATGTTCACAGTGACTCTGGAGGCAAAAGGGAAAGTGTGATTCACATTCGGGAGAGAAGTGGGTCTCAGGAGGGCGTGGTCTGTGGGTTACCTGCTCCCTTGGGTAGAAGAGCAGCTTTAATGAGGCCCTGGAGGTACCTTGCCCCCATCTGAAGTGTCCACAAGGGGAGAGGGGCTCTCTGGGCATCTCTGCCCATAATGTCCATCCTCATGTTCTGTGGCTGCAGAAGTCATTTCTGCCTGATGTGGACACTCAACCTGCAGCTCACGAGTCCTGCGTGTCTTTCAGGCTCTCTCTGGGGTGACGGCCATGACTGCTGTTCATTAGAAGGAAATCATCATTTATTTAAAAAATATAACTTGTTTCCTTCACTAAAGAATCTCAAATGTTCCCCCTGATGTTATTTTAAGCCCAGCTGCTTCCCCAACACAGGCCTTTGAGTGTCTTCCATGGTTTCATTCACAAATAGTTATCAGTTTTCTGCAGATCCACAGGAGGAATCAGGAGCGTCTGTGTTGACTGTGGACCCTCAATAGGCCCCCCTCACTTGTGCTCACAGGCCTCTCCCTGGAGAGCTTCCTCCTGCCCCTGTGCCGGGTCCACAGGGCGTCTGTCCTAACATGACCCCTACCCCATAATAATAGAGTGTTATGTCACTTTACCACCCAGGACTCCTACAAATCGGTGTCTTTGATATTGAACCTTGATTAGCAACATTTTAGTGAGGAGATTTGCTTACAGACAAAACAGACACCTTCTGCTACTTGGCACTTAGAATAATATAGTCATCAGAGTTTAAAGCTTATGGTCAAATACCATAAATTATATTCAACCCAGGATTACAAATATACTCATTGTAGATAAGCGGCTTCCTGTGGCCTAAATTATTTCTCCATCTGTTTCCTATATTTTCCATGAGGGAGGAGCAGGAGGAGGTGAGTGTCCAGCTCCTCTCCGGGCCCCTCAGCCTCTGTCTCCTCAGGCATCAAGGTCGAGCAGGGACAGGGAGTCAGGGCCCCCCTGTGTCCAGGCTCTGCTGTCACTGGCCTGAGGACTTTTCACTGATGCACTGTCATGGTACAGTGAGGGTGACTGTGAAGGTTCTCACATGTCTCACATGTCCTGCAGCCCTGACTGTGTGGGGCGTCCCCTCCCTTATTTAGTGTCACTCTCAGGGCTGAGCAGAGAAGGAAGGTGTCAGGTGTCAGCACACGCCCTGCAGGGGACAGTCACCACTTCCTGCCTCAGGTCATGTGGCTGCAGGAAAATGCCCACTGGCCAAGTCTGCCCCAGAGGGAGACAGCGGGGTCAGGGGCGCCCCTCTGGGGGGCTGATGAGGATCCTGCCTCAGCTCAGGGAGAAGCCACCGTGACTCACTGTCCCTCCAGGAGCTGGGTGAGGATCCAGAGTCTCACCAAGGTCATTCTACAAACTGCCTCTGCCAACTACTCTTCTTTCCCTATTTCCTTTAAGCAGCTCTACGTGATATTTTCACCAGCCCTGAGAGCAGAGTGCAGGCCCCATCACCGGGGCCTCTGGGGTGTGGATATTAAGCCCTGCCTGCCCCCACAGAATACTCCAATGGAGGGGCCGCCAGCCCTGCCTTTTCCTCTACTCTGTGACCTCATGAAGGTCCCCCTGGGAGGAGAGAACAGAGGGATGAATTGGGGGCCACCTCCTTGCAAGTCCCTCCTCCCCAGGCCTGGGGAGCCAGTGCTGCTCTGCGTCTCTCTGGCCACGTGCCTCCTGGGCACTGGGCTGTGGGGTTAGAGAGGCCGCCCCATGGGGGTGGGGGCACAGACTCTGAGACCAAAGGGAGCCAGGGTGGGGTGGCTTCTGTCAGTTCTAGAAATGGCCAGTGATCATTTCTAGAGCCGACAGCATGGGCACTGAGGGCAGGGCTGAGAGCCAGAGCCAAGGGGCTTCTTGCTGCTGACCCAGAACCAGCCCCCTCAGGGCCATGCTGGCCCAGGACAGCCCTCCCAGGACAAGCTGGTCCCGGCTTTCTGCAGGGGCAGCAGGGGCACCGGCTCTGTGCAGGTGCCTGCTCCCGGCTTTGCCTTTGGTGTGCTCAGTAAGTTGGTGAGTCCCCATTTTGACAAGACTGAGTTAGATTTTGCCATTTTCACCAAAACAACAACAACAACAATAAAAAAAATACACCTGATGAACACATCAAGATCACACATACTCTAGAAATATCGTGGTGTTTTTATTGGCTCATGTAAAGCCTTATCTCCTCAGGGCTATTTTGTCCTTTTCATTATCTGTCCAATGATGCTTCCTTCACCCCCAGAAACCTCAAGAGGATCTTGGGGTGTGTGTGACATCTTAGAGCAACCCGGAATCTCCTCTGTGCTGCAGGTGGAGCCACTGTGATGCTTCTGTTGCTGAGAATTTAGCAGGGAAGTCGTTCACATTCAAGAGTCATTTTCACCAATATCTTCCAGGAGTGACAGAGGTGCAGCTGTCACCTGCAGGGTTGAGTTAAAAATGCAGGAGTTTCTCTTTCTACAATAGTGCTGATTAGTCCTACTGGGGCAAGTTACCAAAGATTTGTCACAAATTCAGAATGTCAGTAAGAGTTTACCTACCTCATAAGATCTAGAATCTCCAGCTTCTGCAGCACAGGGTGATATTTGTACTTGAGATCTTCACAAACCAAACCTTCCTGGTCCTCCTAGAAATAGAAAAACACCCTCATCATGGTGCCACTCACAAACTCAAACTTCCTAGCTGGATTTTCATCCCTGGGCTCTGGTATTGGTTCTGGGGTTCCTCTTAGGTATAGTAATACAAATGCTATTTGGTGGAAAGGGAGGTGATACTGTAAAAATGCAAGAGCAGATACAGAAACTGCAAGAGCAGATACAGGTTGTTCTCCAGAAATTGGATTTGGGGAAGGTGGATGTTCATTTGATGGCCCAGAGGAAAGGGAACCAGCCTTTCCCTGATAGCGGTAACAGGGAGGCACAGGAGGAGGAGGACCGCCACTTAATGGAAACTTTGAATCCACCAGCGGAGAATCCCTCCTATGAGGCCAGTGCATCTCCTGAGGAGGCCGTGAAGGCTCCGTCAGCCTTACCTCCCCCCAGCAATAAGACCTCTCCTTCTCATACTAGATGAGGCACTCAGTTTGGTCAAGGGGATTGCACTGGAGCAGGACAGTTCCCTCTAAGTCAATTCCCAATGGGAGATTGAATGAACGGAGCCAGCCTGCTGGGTATTATTGGTCCTATAACCCCTTTTCCCCAGGGGAATCTCTTAAACTGGAAAAGCTCTGTCCCTTCATATCGGCAAGACCCTCAAAAGATGGCAGATTTGTTTGCCTCAATTTTTGCCTCCCATCGGCCACATCAGGCAGACATACAATCTATGTTAAATACATCGCTCACTTGTGATGAGCGAAGGATGGTCTTGGGAAAAACTAGGGAACAAGCTGGTCATCTCATTTGGAGAATGTAGGTAAACCAAGCTTGGAGGAGGCAGTTCCTTTGGTCGACCCTAACTGGTATCCAAATGATGGGGACGTGGAAATGTTGAAGCACTATCAAAAGTGCCTTTTAGTAGGGCTAAGGCAGGGGATCTCAAAACAAAAGAGTTTTGTAAAAATCCTTGAAGTACACCAGAAGGTTAACGAAGATCCTTCTGAGTTTTCAGAAAGAATTATGCAGGCATACAGCAGATACACAGATGTAAACCCTGATGTCCTGAAAACGCAAGAAGGTAAATATGACATTTATTGCCCAGAGTACTCCTGATATAAGGAAGAAGTTAACTAAGATCGAGGGTGCTGTAGAAATGACTCCTTCCCAGTTAGTAGACATTGCATTTAAGGTCTACAATGGGAGAGAGGAAAGGAGACCTAGGCCTGCGATGGTATTTGTGGAAAGAGAGCCTAGCACAGGGTTTAGAAGGAAAAGAGAAGGGGCAATAAGAGAACCTCTAAGGAGAGATCAATGTGCATATTGCAGAGAAGAAGGCCACTGGAAAATTAGATGTCCTTGGTTAGAAACAAGAAAGGGGAGAAGGTATGAGAAAATGTGGAAAAGGAAAAGAGGCCCATGAAAGCTCAGAATGGGGATTCATGTAAACATTGCACAATGGAAAATGGGCAAAATAGGAGAGATGAAAGACCAAGGAAGGAAGAAAAAAGGCAAATGGTGGTTAAGGATGGTTGTTCAGATGAGGAATAGAGGTAACAAGGGATCCACTCGATGGGATCAGGTCTTACTTAAGGCCTGGCACAATGATGCCCAAGCCCAACTGTCTGAGAAATGATCTGGTCTTTATGATGCATTACTAACCACTCACACTTCTTTGAAACTTGTGGGCATAAAACTTTAGATACATCATATGAGAGTAAAGAGGGCTATGAAAGATGACCCAGAGACCAGAACTCATTGAGCTTGTGAACCTGTTGAGGACTTAAGATATTTGTTTAAGAAAAAGAAAAAGGACTAAATTTGTACCAGTAAGTGGACTCCAGCTATATGCCCATATGAATTCCAATAGTATTAACATTACCCTGTTGACACCAGACCTTATACTATTTGTCAACCCAGAACCGATGACAGATGAAGCAGGAGAAGGAGGTGGAGGAGAAGCGGAACCTCCCAAACTAACAGTTGAACCCATGTTACCCAAATCAAATCCTGTCAGTTGTCTTGCAATTGTTTTTGCACTTTAAGGTGACCAATGCAAGGTGAAGAACCTTGGGTTGATCAACCATGGGTGCCTAGTCCCTTCGTGGTCGCCAACTGAAATCAGGGCAGACAGGGCCACAAATGCCCAGGCTCTGAGGCGAGAGCCACCAAAAAGCCCCAAAAGGCCAAAAGGCCAAAAACAACAAAGGACAGAGCCTGATGAGAGGACAAGGCACTGCCTGTGGGTCTCGTGCACAATCGCAAGAGACTTCAGGCTACAGGAACAACAAACATGGGGTTTATTTTACAAATGGGGGAGACAGAGAGCTCACCGCATCCTCAAGGGGCAGCCACCTCACCCGGAACACATCAGGGACGGTAGCTCCTTGGGAGGTGCTGGATTAGACCCACAAACAGGTCTCTGAGACACCAGGCGCAGGCCTCTGGGGCTCCTTTCAGGCTACGTCAGAGACAGCACCGGAGGCCCAGTCTCTGCAGAGTCCTTCAGCTTCTCCTTCTGCTCGGAGGGCGGCTGCTGGACGCTTCTTTTCTTCTTTCTTACTTGGAGGCCAGGAACGGACTTCTTTCTTCTCTCTTCGGAGTCTGGAACCGTCGTCTTTCTTCTCTTGGGGGCTGGTGTTGTCCTTGTTGTCATCTTCTCCTGCTCTTCTCTTTTCCCCCTTCTCCTTCTGTTCTTCTCTTTTCCCCCTCCAATCTGTTCTTCTTCTCCTCCTTCAATCCTGGCTTCTATCCTCTCCCAGAGTACCATCCACAAGTCTGATTGGACCATTTTCAATCCTGGAGCTGATTGGACCGACCCATCACCTCCTAGCACCTGATTGGTCCGTCAAAACGGCAGTTACTGGGCAGGAGCAACTGCCATAACTGCTCTGGAGCAGCGGGGTAAGAGGCCCCACTGCTCCTGCAGGCTCCCACTGCTAAGGCAGCTTGGTTTGGTAACACACTCACATCCCTGGAGACAGGCCAGGCCCAGGCGGTGTCTGATTCCCTGTGGCCACAGGCCCTGCTGGGACAGGTGCTACTGAAGGACAAGGACAAAGGAGCAGAGAGATGACCCCTGAGCAGTGACCACACAAAGCCCAGGATGCACTGAGCCCCGACTGGACACAGGCCCCGCCCCCTCGGCCCCTCACAGCCTTTCCTGCCCCCACCCGCACAGACTCAGCACAGCAAACGGGCAGTTCTGGCTGGTCCTCATCTCTGCTTTTCATTTATCCTC